>JAYEVI010000036.1:0-100000 GCA_036346575.1 Dendrocalamus sinicus | reverse complement strand
AGATCATTTATCTAGTCTATCTATTTAACAGACTCCACTAATTTATTTCTCTCGGGACACACCCTAGCATTCCCTTTTCATGATCGACATGAATCCACCAATACCTTTATGTATATACTAAATACATCTATCTCCTTTTCTTACAACCCTGTTTATTCTACCCATATTTTAGGTTATAAGATTAGTAATGCCACTATTTGAAATACAATACGTAAAATTCCCTGAGACCTAGCAGTTTTGGAACAAATCTTAATGCTCAAGGGATATTAACTTGATCTACCATACACATGGCATTACACCATATGCCTGATATTTCCATACATATGGCATCACATCTTATGACATCTTTCAGCGTTATAACCGCTTAACTTACCACTGGGATGACACCCAGGACAATTCAAATCAGGACAGTCATTCGCCCTTCACTTTTCCATTCCCATTCATAAAACGTTTTGAAATAGAACTATATCTGGTTAAGTTCCCATGTCCGCCCTTGACCGTGTGGCACGGCTATTCGAATAGTTTTGACTCTGCGAGTTTGTACACTTTCACCACAAGAGACAATCAACTCGTTGCCCCACACGATTCCTTAGTCATGTGGTTGAGCGGACCATCACGGTGACTTTTCAAAGTATCTAGACCCTTTTGTCATCTCACCCTACGGAGAGCGCCCACTGCGGTGGGTCCCATATGTTGCAGGATGTTCCCCACGGCTACTAGCGTCGGGCTCCACTCCCCTCTGCGCTAGCACGACCGGGAAACTTCACCTCCACTCGGTGTCCCTTTGGGCCCTCCCTTGCCCTTGCATAAACACTTCTCACTCCTACTAGTGAGATGAGTCCGGGGTTTTCGATAAATCTACTTAGCCAAGTTGTACTTTACAGACTTGTGGTTGTACTGTTTTACACGGGTGACATGACGAAATTCGGTCCTTAGGGTTATCTGGGCGGTCTACCAATAACACACTTTGTGCTTCCACTTGCACCACATATTCACACACTCGAACTAGTCCGCCGGATATTTAAGCATGTTGGGGTTTTGGGGACATAAAGTAATCATACCAACATATATCGTCATTCCCACCATGTTGCCGAATCAATTTCTCATGAGTAAAAGTGATGCTTGGGACAATTTCTTGCCCGGGTTCCTAATCAATGCTAAGCATGGCATATAATTTAGGACTTATTTTGAAATGTTACTATTATATTTTGCTAGGGCGACAAGGTTCACATATTCGGTATTCCAAAGGAGGGTGATATTATTCAAAGTAAACAATGGGCACGTAACTAGAATATTAAATTAAGCATGTATTTGCATATAAATTAACAGCATGCAATTTGATAATTTAAAACAAGGTAATTTGCAGAAAACATAGGATCAACATGATCAAGGTGCGTATTGACTACTTTGGCGCGGTCTCATGATCTTGAGCTCACACAAGGTTGTCTCATGCGATGATCTTTAATTCCTGGTCTGCATCGATCTCGTCCTCGCTTGCTCCATCAAATCTTGAGGACTCCAGTTTCTAACTACGCGGCAACGATTGAATCGAAATAAAAGCAAATAACTCAAAGATCCAAGTAAACCCGAATAAACTCAACTTTTGTTTTATTATGAGTTAAGGGGTGATTTGAGGCAAGGCCGGTGGTAGAGAACGATGACTCGATCTATTATTAACAGTTTCTTTTATTATTTTTATATTTATCAAGGAAGTTCCATGAGTCGGGTTAGACCTATAAATTGGTGTATGAGTTTAGCGGGTATTATTTTGTCGGCGTTAATATTGGGCATCTACTATATATGTAATGTATACCATTCTTAGCTTATTGAATTAATTCATATTACTAGTAGTTGGATATGTAGCATTTTATGCGATCCTAATTACTCGTGCTATTGGTTAAATGTTTGTTTTAGAGTACTTATATGTCGGTGAGATTATTTTGATGCTTGATGACCTAGGGTTGTTTTATTTTAGCATCCGTATTTATTATGACCTTTTTATCAATATTTAGATTTTAAATAAATATTGAAGTTACATGTTTTACTCATATATGACAAGTAATTAATTCTCAAATAATCCTGTTTACATCTAATCGAGTTTATTAGCTTCCAGGAATTTATTTCTAATTTTTATTTAAATTGAGAGGTATGGGCAAAGCTTGGTATATAGGTCATATTTCAATAGTTACAGTTTAGCAAAATATACCACTAAAATTTATTTAATGGAAGCATCTTAAATATTGGGCATATATCCAAATTTTATTTAAGGGTAGTCATTAATTTTGAGCCTTGATTTTATAACTAAACATAGTATCCAAAACTTTTAATTAATAATTAGTCTTTGAGTTATTTATTCAAATAGTATTAATTATTCAATCATAATAACTTAATCCACATTTATATACTAATCACTTTGGTTTTGTGACCCAATTAAATATTTATTAGGTTTTCTAGACAATCCCTAAATTTATCTTGATTTTTACTAATTAAAATGATCTACAAGGAAAAAGAACAAAAGGTGGGATGAAGAAAATGTTGCAGTGGTTTTGAACACACAACTGAGAGAGAGACTGTCTTAAGCACGCTCGGGCTAGCCATCCAAAGAACAGAGAGGCGCGCTTTAGGGCGAGGGTGGCGTCGCGGCGAGGGGCAGCCGGAGGGGCGGCGACCGTGAGCGGACTCCGAGGTAGGTAGGGAGGAGGAAGGTGGCGGCGCTTTGACCGGAGCGGCGGCGAGGCGCGGCGGCAACCCGAAGTGGCGGCGGCGAGGTGGCTACTGGTGCCGTGGCTGAGAGCAGTGGGGTAAAATTGAGGTGGGCATGAGCTTAAGGGGCAGGGAAACTCACCAAGGGCGATGGCTTGGCCGGGGAGGCACTGAGGTGAGCCGGCGGCGTGGGTGAGCGGCGGCGCAAAGGGGTTCACGTCGCCGGCGAGTTGGGGTGGACCACGGCTCCAATAGGTGGTGGGGACGAGTTGAGGGCATCGAGAGGAGACTTCCCCGGCGAGGAATCGAGCGGTGGCGCACTGGCGGCGGCGGAGAAGATGGCGCAGGCGACGAGGAAATGGCGGCGGTGAGCCGAGGCCTTAGGGATCGATTCCCAGCGGTGGTAGGAAGATGGAGGTGAGGCGGGCGGACGGGAGGACTTTCGCCTTTAAAGACCCGGCCGACCGGGCGGCGTGCGGGTTGGTGGCGGGGCGCGGCGATGTGCGGCGGCGGCAAGACGCGGGTAGGCGCAGCGAGAGACACGGCGGCGGCGTGGGCTCGGCGCGGCGCGGCGCGCGACTTTGACTGGCGAAGAGGACCAAAGTGGGGCGGCGTGGAGGTTGCTCGCCACGGAGAAGAGGAAGAGATGAGAAGGAGCGGCGCCGGGAAGGAAGAGAGGAAAGCCGGGGCGCGCGCAGTTTGGGCCCGCGCCGAGGAAGGAAACGGGGAAGAGAGAGACAATAGCGCGGGCCCGTGGGCGGTGAGGGCACGGGAAGGAAAGGAATTGAGTGGAGTAAGTGGAGAAAATATTTGGGGCTTGGTTTTGAAATCTATCATTTCAATTTTAGATTTTTAACTTTTAACTTGCATTAGAATTTCTTGATTTAGAATTCAAGCTTTAAGTTTTCAGCTATTAAACAAGAGTTCTTATTGTTATTATTATTTAGGTTATATGTGTGCTCATGGATATATATGTATATATCTATTCATCTATATATCCACATTTATTGACTTCTCTTAATATATTTACTTCCTTGATATTTATATTATCATTTACCGAATTAAGGTTTTATATTTTTGGCCAATTCTCTCCTTATAATTGGATCATCTTTTCAGATTCATATTTAAAATTTTAGTTTTCTATTATTTGCATATTCTCCCTTTTGGAATTACTATTGTTTGTCTTTGTATTTTATGAATTCTTAAAAATTTGAAATCTCATCCAATTTCAGGAAAACACCATAAAATCCAAATTCCAAAAGAATATATTGCAAAAATAATTCAGGAAACTCATATTTTCAAATTTCAAAATTTTCAGGATGTTACAAATCTACCCCCCTTAAATGAATCTCGACCCCGAGATTAGGTGAGAGCGAGAAGAATGGAGGTGAGTTATATTGGCTAGCAATGGGTTTCGGGGTGTTGCTTGACATATAATTCCTTAGCTTCACAGAGAGATGGGAATCTGCACAATAGGGGTTATAACTTGAAGAAGTCAAAAGGAAAGAGTGAAACCTTGTTCTCTGGATAGGTCGTAGACTTCCTAATACTTGCTTCTTGATGTTGTTGTCTTCACGTTGTCGTGGAACGGAGTGGTTGCATCGTTTATTGGACATACGGTTGTAGGATCTCATATTGCTAGATGGGTAGCAATGGCCCATGCCCTAAGGGTAGAGGGCCTTGGGAATGCAGAGATACTTCTAGGTGGGGTCTTTTACTTCTACTAGGATCCCGTTCTTAGTCGTTAGCTTTGCCCAACATGAAAATTTTAGCTAACGGTAAATCTCGTAGTCCTCATCACCAGAAGATCTTGGTCTTGCGAATCTCCTTGTACTGGTCCGATTAGCTCGAGTCCAGGTTGTTGCGATCCCATGGTCCCTTCGTAGTGATTCCTTGGCAGTGTCTCTTCGTGCTACCCACCTTAAATAAATGGCGATTGTCATCGTGGTTAGCAGCAATTTGATTTATGGGCTCTCTAGGTAGGTAAGGAAAGAATGTTGGTAGGATGACGTCTCGAATCTTGGTTCTTGTGCCGGTTGACGCCTGTAGTTTGGAAGGTTGTGGAAGCTTCACTCATCTTTGATCGCCTTGGTTTAGGCTATCTAGCACCTTGCTTTTGCGGACCCGATGGGGTTTTCAGCAGGAGGTGAGAGGGAATAGCATGAGGTAAGAATAGAATCGTGGGGATAAGGTAATCTAACCCATTTTAATTTTAAAGGAGCACATCCAGGAAACTAGAGTGATTCTGAGCCACACAAATTTTTAAAAACAAGCTTTTCCTGTGACTGCGAAATAGGGCGCCCGAGGGCAAGAAGACGGTGCACAGGGACCAACAAAAATCTTGCAACAATACAACGTCTATGCGGGGGACACACATCAGGGGAACGGGGTTCATCTGCATAGTTCGTTTAAAACGAAACCACTTTATCTTCCGGAACATCTTCGACAATCCTAATCTTGGATTTTTGGAGCAATGGTAAGAGAAGGGAAACCAAAATTTTCCTTTTTGAAATCGATGGAAAGATAGAAAAGTACTCAGAGGTAATTTGATTTATATCAGTATTCATTCTTGTATTATATTCTTATTATTATGATTATTTTTTTGTTCTGTAATACAAAACCTTATAATACCCTTTTTTTTGTCAAAGTATGCTAATCTCTTCCAATGTTCAAATATCCATCAATGAATTGACTCACTCCCATACGACTTTTATACATAAGGCTTAGAATCCAACGGCCTTAATAGTTTAACCTTCACTTTCACAAAGTGCACCTAGACTATCCTCCTTTATTATTATTATTATTATTTTTAGTCACGAATTATTGCTGTCTAAAACTCCAGTTAGCAAGTGTCATCATTTATTTGTTCCACCGACCATACTCTTTTGCATTGTGCCATTCACCATTTCATTAATCCAGCCATGGTTATCTAATTCTCGCCTAACTCTGTACTTCCAACATAAATTTGTGAATTAAATCTCGTATTTCACTATGTATGTATAATCCCAATCTTGGATTCATTATTGGTAAACTTCTCATCTTTACCGTCTATTGAAAATCCAATACCCTTACTCTGAACCCACCAATCAAATAATTTTTATTGCATCTCCCAAATTTTTGTCCAATCGGGATCACCAAATTCTTATATGAATCTGAATGTCCACCACATCTTTATAATCCAATCTCAGGTTCGTCAATTGCCAATTTAATCAGCTTTCCAATCCAACGAAGATCTAGTATTCATTATTTAGATCCACCGATAACTTTCATATTGTGACATCCTAATAATCTAGTCCGTGTCATTGATTCAAATCCATAGTTTGCTTCTCCAATGGTCAAGCTAAATCTTTACTACCTATCTACTCTTCATTTCGATTTCTAATGATTATCCAACATTATTACTTTTAAATCCACCAAGATCATTTGTATTAGGACTTCTTAGTAATCCAAGATTGTATTCAAATCATAATTACTCTTCCAGTAACCAACCTAGATCTTTACTGACAACCTCCGAATTATTTCATTATTATAAACATCCTCCAAGAATAATGTTATTAATCCAGCCTGTACTCCGATAGTTGTTATCATATCCCTCAAAACTCCATTAATTTATCAAACAATCAATCATATCCTACTATTCCCTTATCGTAGACATCTCCCAAGAATTTGACAATTTATTAGTGTCGCAATCCCTTATTTAGCTTCACATTTTTTTTTGTTCCCCCAGAAACCACTTAATTCATTTATCTAGGCAATCTATTCACTTAAGCTCCACTAGTTCATTGATCCCAAATTCATACGAACATTTCCTCCAAGGATAAAACAATTAAGTTTCAATGGCAAGCATACTGATTCTTATCCTAAAGTGTGTTTTCATAGAAAATTTACAAGAGGGGTACTGGATTTTCTTCATTTTGAATTGGGATAAGAGAGCTCCAGAAGTAAATGGCTTGGGCAGCATGTAGATGAGGGGGAAATCATCTAAGAGAGATGAGAATGAGCAATATAGCTTATATTTGTGAAAATAGATATTGTGGAAATAAGTCTAGTCATGGACTAACGGCTAGGCTAACTAGGTCACGACCTGCAGTCGATATGCTCTGATACCAAACACATGGACCAGTTTTATAATCCGAATCTCGTGTTTAATCGCACTATTCCCTGGATCAGTAGATAGTGCACATAGCTACAGTTCTGAATATCAAAGTACATATCATGCGAAAATGTAATTATAATAGTAGACTTACTCATGGGCCGATTAGGCCGAAATCAATAACTTGCAGCAGCGGAAGAACGACGCACACAGTGGGACCTTCAGACATGCCCACAGCGTAACCGGAGGTTCGCGACCTAGCCCTTGACATCTTCACCCTCTTTTCCATCTTGTCCAATCTTGTTGCTTTGGCGCGGCGATGCGGCTCTTGATTCGGATTTTGTCGCAAAGCGGCGTGAGCACTCCGACCGTGCTCATGAGCCAATACATGAATGCAAGTAAATAGTATGCATGGCTTAACAAGGAGAGGCTCGGGTTATTTTATTTGCCAAAAATCTCTTTTAGCAGCATTATTAGTCTTATATAATCAAAGTGTTATTACTGTTACCTAACTCTATTCTACAATTGCCAAAATTGACTTAATCCCCCAAAAATGTGCTTTCTTTATTGTCTGCTGCCTAAAACTCCAATCAGCAGGTATCATCATTTATTTAATCCACCGATTATTCCTTGTATTTTGAATTACTAATAATTCAATCCTGTCATTACTATTCATCAGCTCCTTCTGAACTCTAATAATTATCTTTCATAACTATTTTCACCTCTACCGATATTACTCGTATTCGATCCTTTTCATCATTGATTCACAATCATAATCCAACATTCTATCACGTTTTCCATTATCTATCACTAGCTAATCCACAAGTGTATCTTCACTGAAAATTCAATTTACCAAGATTAGAATCCACTAAATGTTATGAATTCTTCTCAGAAATTCAATTTATCCCTTTAGTACTTGATCAACTCCTACAAATTCTCATTTTCGTCAATATCTTCCGACAATTCACTTTAATCACTAATGTAGTAATCCAGCAAGTTACCTTTGTATGTCCTAATTCTCCAAAAATCAATGCGCTATCATATATATCCACCAAGAATATTACTACTCAAGAATTATAATCCAATACTTGTATTATTTCTCCAATTCCTCAACAAATTCAACTAGATCATTTATCTAGTCTATCTATTTAACAGGACTCCACTAATTTATTTCTCTCAGGACACACCTAGCATTCCCTTTTCATGATCGACATGAATCCACCAATACCTTTATGTATATACTAAATACATCTATCTCCTTTTCTTACAACCCATTTATTCTACCCATATTTTAGGTTATAAGATTAGTAATGCCACTATTTGAAATACAATACGTAAAATTCCTGAGACCTAGCAGTTTTGGAACAAATCTTAATGCTCAAGGATATTAACTTGATCTACCATACACATGGCATTACACCATATGCCCGATATTTCCATACATATGGCATCACATCTTATGACATCTTTCAGTTATAACCGCTTAACTTACCACGGGACGACACCGGGACAATTCAAATCGGGATGTCCTTCGCCCTTCACTTTTCCATTCCCATTCATAAAACGTTTTGAAATAGAACTATATCGGTTAAGTTCCCATGTCCGCCCTTGACCGTGTGAGGCACGGCTATTCGAATAGTTTTGACTCTGCGAGTTTGTACACTTTCACCACAAGAGACAATCAACTCGTTGCCCACGATTCCTTAGTCATGTGGTTGAGCGGACCATCACGGTGACTTTTCAAAGTATCTAGACCCTTTTGTCATCTCACCCTACGGAGACCGCCCACTGCGGTGGGTCCCATATGTTGCACGGATGTTCCCCACGACTACTAGCGTCACGGGCTCCACTCCCCTCTGCGCTAGCACGACTGGGAAACTTCACCCTCCACTCGGTGTCCCTTTGGGCCCTCCCTTGCCCTTGCATAAACACTTCTCACTCCTACTAGTGAGATGAGTCCGGGGTTTTCGATAAATCTACTTAGCCAAGTTGTACTTTACAGACTTGTGGTTGTCTTTGCTTACACGGGTGACATGACGAAATTCGGTCCTTAGGGTTATCAGGCGGTCTACCAATAACACACTTTGTGCTTCCACTTTGCACCACATATTCACACACTCGAACTAGTCCGCCAGATATTTAAGCATGTTGGGGTTTTGGGGACATAAAGTAATCATACCAACATATATCGTCATTCCCACCATGACTGCCCGAATCAATTTCTCATGAGTAAAAGTGATGCTTGGGACAATTTCTTGCCCCGGGTTCCTAATCAATGCTAAGCATGGCATATAATTTAGGACTTATTTTCGAAATGTTACTATTATATTTTTGCTAGGGCGACAAGGTTCACATATTCAGATATTCCAAAGGAGGGGTGATATTATTCAAAGTAAACAATGGGCACGTAACTAGAATATTAAATTAAGCATGTATTTGCATATAAATTAACAGCATGCAATTTGATAATTTAAAACAAGGTAATTTGCAGAAAACATAGGATCAACATGATCAAGGTACGTATTGACTCGCCTGGCGCGGTCTACCGCGGTCTTGAGCTCACACAAGGTTGTCTCATGCGATGATCTTTAATTCCTGGTCTGCATCGATCTCGTCCTCGCTTGCTCCATCAAATCTTCAGGACTCCAGTTTCTAACTACGCGGCAACGATTGAATCGAAATAAAAGCAAATAACTCAAAGATCCAAGTAAACCCGAATAAACTCAACTTTTGTTTTATTATGAGTTAAGGGGTGATTTGAGGCAAGGCCGGTGGTAGAGAACGATGACTCGATCTATTATTAACAGTTTCTTTTATTATTTTTATATTTATCAAGGAAGTTCCATGAGTCGGGTTAGACCTATAAATTGGTGTATGAGTTTAGCAGGGTATTATTTTGTCGAGCGTTAATATTCAGGGCATCTACTATATATGTAATGTATACCATTCTTAGCTTATTGAATTAATTCATATTACTAGTAGTTGGATATGTAGCATTTTATGCGATCCTAATTACTCGTGCTATTGGTTAAATGTTTGTTTTAGAGTACTTATATGTCGGTGAGATTATTTTGATGCTTGATGACCTAGGGTTGTTTTATTTTAGCATCCGTATTTATTATGACCTTTTTATCAATATTTAGATTTTAAATAAATATTGAAGTTACATGTTTTACTCATATATGACAAGTAATTAATTCTCAAATAATCTGTTTACATCTAATCGAGTTTATTAGCTTCAAGGAATTTATTTCTAATTTTTATTTAAACTGAGAGGTATGGGCAAAGCTTGGTATATAGGTCATATTTCAATAGTTACAGTTTAGCAAAATCTACCACTAAAATTTATTTAATGGAAGCATCTTAAATATTGGGCATATATCCAAATTTTATTTAAGGGTAGTCATTAATTTTGAGCCTTGATTTTATAACTAAACATAGTATCCAAAAATTTTAATTAATAATTAGTCTTTGAGTTATTTATTCAAATAGTATTAATTATTCAATCATAATAACTTAATCCACATTTATATACTAATCACTTTGGTTTTGTGACCCAATTAAATATTTATTAGGTTTTCTAGACAATCCCTAAATTTATCTTGATTTTTACTAATTAAAATGATCTACAAGGAAAAAGAACAAAAAGGTGGGATGAAGAAAATGCTGCCAGCTGGTTTTGAACACACAACCTGAGAGAGACGTGTCTTAAGCACGCTCGGGCTAGCCATCCAGCCGAACAGGAGAGGCGCCGGCTTTGGGGCAGAGGGTGGCGTCGCCGGCGAGGGGGCAGCCGGAGGGGGACGGCGACCCGTGAACGGACTCCGCGGTAGGTAGGGAGGAGGAAGGTGGCGGCGCTTTGACCGGAGGCGGCGCGGCGGACAAGAACCGAAGTGGCGGCGGCGAGGTGGCTACTGGTGCCGCGGCTGGAGAGAGTGGGGGTAAAATTGAGATGGGCATGAGCTTAAGGGGGCAAGGGGAAACTCACCAAGGGCGATGGCTTGGCCGGGGAGGCACTGAGGTGAGCCGGCGGCGTGGGTGAGCGGCGGCGCAAAGGGGTTCACGTCGCCGGCGAGTTGGGGTGGACCACGGCTCCAATAGGTGGTGGGGACGAGTTGAGGGCATCGAGAGGAGACTTCCCCGGCGAGGAATCGAGCGGTGGCGCACTTGGCCGGCGGCGGAGAAGATGGCCGCAGGGCGACGAGGAAATGGGCGGCCGGTGAGCTTCGAGGCCTTAGGGATCGATTCCCCGCGGTGGTAGGAAGATGGAGGTGAGGCGGGGCGGACGGGAGGACTTTCTCGCCTTTAAAGACCCCGAGCCGACCGGGCGACGTGCGGGTTGGCTGGCAGGACGGCGGCGATGTGCGGCGACAGCACGCGGGTAGGCGCAGCGAGAGACACGGGCGGCAGCAGGCGTGGGCTCGGCGCGGCGCGGCGGCGCTTTGACTCGCGAAGAGGACCAAAGTGGGGCGACGTGGAGGTTGCTCGCCACGGGAGAAGAGGAAGAGAGCAGAAGGAGCAGCGCTCGGGAAGGAAGAGAGAAAGCCGGAGGCGCGCAGTGCTGGGGCCGGCGGCGGAGGAAGGAAACGGGGAAGAGAGAGACAATAGCGCGGGGCCGTGGCGGTGAGGGCACAGAAGGAAAGGAATTGAGTGGAGTAAGTGGAGAAAATATTTGGGGCTTGGTTTTGAAATCTATCATTTCAATTTTAGATTTTTAACTTTTAACTTGCATTAGAATTTACTGATTTAGAATTCAAGCTTTAAGTTTTCAGCTATTAAACAAGAGTTCTTATTGTTATTATTATTTAGGTTATATGTGTGCTCATGGATATATATGTATATATCTATTCATCTATATATCCACATTTATTGACTTCTCTTAATATATTTACTTCCTTGATATTTATATTATCATTTACCGAATTAAGGTTTTATATTTTTGGCCAATTCTCTCCTTATAATGGATCATCTTTTCAGATTCATATTTAAAATTTTAGTTTTCTATTATTTGCATATTCTCCCTTTTGGAATTACTATTGTTTGTCTTTGTATTTTATGAATTCTTAAAAATTTGAAATCTCATCCAATTTCAGGAAAACACCATAAAATCCAAATTCCAAAAGAATATATTGCAAAAATAATTCAGGAAACTCATATTTTCAAATTTCAAAATTTTCAGGATGTTACAAATCTACCCCCCTTAAATGAATCTCGACCCCGAGATTCCGGTAGAGCAGAAAGAATGGAGGTGAGTTATATTGGCTAGCAATGGGTTTCGGGGTGTTGCTTGACATATAATTCCTTAGCTTCACAGAGAGATGGGAATCTGCACAATAGGGGTTAGAACTCGAAGAAGTCAAAAGGAAAGAGAGAAACCTTGTTCTCTGGATAGGTCGTAGACTTCCTAATACTTGCTTCTTGATGTTGTTGTCTTCACGTTGTCGTGGAACGGAGTGGTTGCATCGTTTATTGGACATACGGTTGTAGGATCTCATATTGCTAGATGGGTAGCAATGGCCCATGCCCTAAGGGTAGAGGGCCTTGGGAATGCAGAGATACTTCTAGGTGGGGTCTTTTACTTCTACTAGGATCCCGTTCTTAGTCGTTAGCTTTGCCCAACATGAAAATTTTAGCTAACGGTAAATCTCGTAGTCCTCATCACGAGAAGATCTTGGTCTTGCGAATCTCCTTGTCTTGTGCGATTAGCTCGAGTCAGTTGTTGCGATCCCATGGTCTGCCGTAGTGATTCCTTGGCAATTCTGTCTCTTCGTGCTACCCACCTTAAATAAATGGCGATTGTCATCGTGGTTAGCAGCAATTTGATTTATGGGCTCTCTAGGTAGGTAAGGAAAGAATGTTGGTAGGATGACGTCTCGAATCTTGGTTCTTGTGCCGGTTGACGCCTGTAGTTTGGAAGGTTGTGGAAGCTTCACTCATCTTTGATCGCCTTGGTTTAGGCTATCTAGCACCTCTGCTTTTGCGGACCCGATGGGGTTTTCAGCAGGAGGTGAGAGGGAATAGCATGAGGTAAGAATAGAATCGTGGGGATAAGGTAATCTAACCCATTTTAATTTTAAAGGAGCACATCCAGGAAACTAGAGTGATTCTGAGCCACACAAATTTTTAAAAACAAGCTTTTCTGTGATCACGAAATAGGGCGCAGAGGGCAAGAAGGCGGTGCACAGGACCAACAAAAATCTTGCAACAATACAACGTCTATGCGGGGACACACATCGAGGAACGGGTTCATCTCGCATAGTTCGTTTAAAACGAAACCACTTTATCTTCGGAACATCTTCGACAATCCTAATCTTGGATTTTTGGAGCAATGGTAAGAGAAGGGAAACCAAAATTTTCCTTTTTGAAATCGATGAAAAGATAGAAAAGTACTCAGAGGTAATTTGATTTATATCAGTATTCATTCTTGTATTATATTCTTATTATTATGATTATTTTTTGTTCGTAATACAAAACCTTATAATACCCTTTTTTTGTCAAAGTATGCTAATCTCTTCCAATGTTCAAATATCCATCAATGAATTGACTCACTCCCATACGACTTTTATACATAAGGCTTAGAATCCAACGGCCTTAATAGTTTAACCTTCACTTTCACAAAGTGCACCTAGACTATCCTCCTTTATTATTATTATTATTATTTAGTCACGAATTATTGCTGTCTAAAACTCCAGTTAGCAAGTGTCATCATTTATTTGTTCCACCGACCATACTCTTTTGCATTGTGCCATTCACCATTTCATTAATCCAGCCATGGTTATCTAATTCTACGCCTAACTCTGTACTTCCAACATAAATTTGTGAATTAAATCTCGTATTTCACTATGTATGTATAATCCCAATCTTGGATTCATTATTGGTAAACTTCTCATCTTTACTGATCTATTGAAAATCCAATACCCTTACTCGAACCCACCAATCAAATAATTTTTATTGCATCTCCCAAATTTTTGTCCAATCGGGATCACCAAATTCTTATATGAATCAATGTCCACCACATCTTTATAATCCAATCTCACCGTCAATTGCCAATTTAATCACTTTCCAATCCAACGAAGATCTAGTATTCATTATTTAGATCCACCGATAACTTTCATATTGTGACATCCTAATAATCTAGTCCGGTGTCATTGATTCAAATCCATAGTTTGCTTCTCCAATGGTCAAGCTAAATCTTTACTACCTATCTACTCTTCATTTCGATTTCTAATGATTATCCAACATTATTACTTTTAAATCCACCAGATCATTTGTATTAGGACTTCTTAGTAATCCAAGATTGTATTCAAAATCATAATTACTCTTCCAAGAACCAACCTAGATCTTTCTTGACAACCTCCAATTATTTCATTATTATAAACATCCTCCAAGAATAATGTTATTAATCCATTTGTACTCGATAGTTGTTATCATATCCTCAAAACTCCATTAATTTATCAAACAATCAATCATATCCTACTATTCCCTTATCGTAGACATCTCCCAAGAATTTGACAATTTATTAGTGTCGCAATCCCTTATTTAGCTTCACATTTTTTTGTTCCCCGAAACCACTTAATTCATTTATCTAGGCAATCTATTCACTTAAGCTCCACTAGTTCATTGATCCCAAATTCATACGAACATTTCCTCCAAGGATAAAACAATTAAGTTTCAATGGCAAGCATACTGATTCTTATCCTAAAGTGTGTTTTCATAGAAAATTTACAAGAGGGGTACTGGATTTTCTTCATTTTGAATTGGGATAAGAGAGCTCCAGAAGTAAATGGCTTGGGCAGCATGTAGATGAGGGGGAAATCATCTAAGAGAGATGAGAATGAGCAATATAGCTTATATTTGTGAAAATAGATATTGTGGAAATAAGTCTAGTCATGGACTAACGGCCAGGCTAACTAGGTCACGACCTGCAGTCGATATGCTCTGATACCAAACCTGTCAGACCCAGATTTTATAATCCGGAATCTACTGTGTTTAACTGCACTATTCCCTGGATCAGTAGATAGTGCACATAGCTACAGTTCTGAATATCAAAGTACATATCATGCGAAAATGTAATTATAATAGTAGACTTACTCATGGGCCGATTAGGCCGAAATCAATAACTTGCAGCAGCGGAAGAACGACGCACACAGGTGGGACCTTCAGGACATGCCCACAGGCAGCCAACTGGAGGTTCGCGACCTAGCCCTTGACATCTTCACCCTCTTTTCCATCTTGTCCAATCTTGTTGCTGAGGCGCGGCGATGCGGCTCTTGATTCTGGATTTTGTCGCAAAAGCGAGCGTGAGCACTCCGACCCCGTGCTCCGCGAGCCAATACACAGAATGCAAGTAAATAGTATGCATGGCTTAACAAGGAGAGGCTCGGGTTATTTTATTTGCCAAAAATCTCTTTTAGCAGCATTATTACTCTTATATAATCAAAGTGTTATTACTGTTACCTAACTCTATTCTACAATTGCCAAAATTGACTTAATCCCCAAAATGTGCTTTCTTTATTGTCTGCGCTAAAACTCCAATCAGTGGTATCATCATTTATTTAATCCACCGATTATTCCTTGTATTTTGAATTACTAATAATTCAATCCTGTCATTACTATTCATCACTCCTTCGAACTCTAATAATTATCTTTCATAACTATTTTCACTCTACCGATATTACTCGTATTCGATCCTTTTCATCATTGATTCACAATCATAATCCAACATTCTATCACGTTTTCCATTATCTATCACTAGCTAATCCACAAGTGTATCTTCACTGAAAATTCAATTTACCAAGATTAGAATCCACTAAATGTTATGAATTCTTCTCGAAATTCAATTTATCCCTTTAGTACTTGATCAACTCCTACAAATTCTCATTTTCGTCAATATCTTCCGACAATTCACTTTAATCACTAATGTAGTAATCCAAAAAGTTACCTTTGTATGTCCTAATTCTCCAAAAATCAATGCGCTATCATATATATCCACCAAGAATATTACTACTCAAGAATTATAATCCAATACTTGTATTATTTCTCCAATTCCTCAACAAATTCAACTAGATCATTTATCTAGTCTATCTATTTAACAGACTCCACTAATTTATTTCTCTCAGGACACACCCTAGCATTCCCTTTTCATGATCGACATGAATCCACCAATACCTTTATGTATATACTAAATACATCTATCTCCTTTTCTTACAACCTGTTTATTCTACCCATATTTTAGGTTATAAGATTAGTAATGCCACTATTTGAAATACAATACGTAAAATTCCTGAGACCTAGCAGTTTGGAACAAATCTTAATGCTCAAGGGATATTAACTTGATCTACCATACACATGGCATTACACCATATGCCCGATATTTCCATACATATGGCATCACATCTTATGACATCTTTCAGCATTATAACCGCTTAACTTACCATGGGACGACACCGTGACAATTCAAATCAGGGCAGTCCTTCGCCCTTCACTTTTCCATTCCCATTCATAAAACGTTTTGAAATAGAACTATATCTGGTTAAGTTCCCATGTCCGCCCTTGACCGTGGGCACGGCTATTCGAATAGTTTTGACTCTGCGAGTTTGTACACTTTCACCACAAGAGACAATCAACTCGTTGCCCCACACGATTCCTTAGTCATGTGGTTGAGCGGACCATCACGGTGACTTTTCAAAGTATCTAGACCCTTTTGTCATCTCACCCTCACGGAGACCGCCCACTGCGGTGGGTCCCATATGTTGCACGGGATGTTCCCCACAGCTACTAGCGTACGGGCTCCACTCCCCTCTGCGCTAGCACGACTGGGAAACTTCACCCTCCACTCGGTGTCCCTTTGGGCCCTCCCTTGCCCTTGCATAAACACTTCTCACTCCTACTAGTGAGATGAGTCCGGGGTTTTCGATAAATCTACTTAGCCAAGTTGTACTTTACAGACTTGTGGTTGTACTGTTTTACACGGGTGACATGACGAAATTCGGTCCTTAGGGTTATCTGGGCGGTCTACCAATAACACACTTTGTGCTTCCACTGCACCACATATTCACACACTCGAACTAGTCCGCCCAGATATTTAAGCATGTTGGGGTTTTTGGGGACATAAAGTAATCATACCAACATATATCAGTCATTCCCACCATGACTGCCCGAATCAATTTCTCATGAGTAAAAGTGATGCTTGGGACAATTTCTTGCCCCGGGTTCCTAATCAATGCTAAGCATGGCATATAATTTAGGACTTATTTTCGAAATGTTACTATTATATTTTTGCTAGGGCGACAAGGTTCACATATTCAGATATTCCAAAGGAGGGGTGATATTATTCAAAGTAAACAATGGGCACGTAACTAGAATATTAAATTAAGCATGTATTTGCATATAAATTAACAGCATGCAATTTGATAATTTAAAACAAGGTAATTTGCAGAAAACATAGGATCAACATGATCAAGGTACGTATTGACTCGCCTGGCGCGGTCTACCGCGGTCTTGAGCTCACACAAGGTTGTCTCATGCGATGATCTTTAATTCCTGGTCTGCATCGATCTCGTCCTCGCTTGCTCCATCAAATCTTCAGGACTCCAGTTTCTAACTACGCGGCAACGATTGAATCGAAATAAAAGCAAATAACTCAAAGATCCAAGTAAACCCGAATAAACTCAACTTTTGTTTTATTATGAGTTAAGGGGTGATTTGAGGCAAGGCCGGTGGTAGAGAACGATGACTCGATCTATTATTAACAGTTTCTTTTATTATTTTTATATTTATCAAGGAAGTTTCATGAGTCGGTTTAGACCTATAAATTGGTGTATGAGTTTAGCAGGGTATTATTTTGTCGAGCGTTAATATTCAGGGCATCTACTATATATGTAATGTATACCATTCTTAGCTTATTGAATTAATTCATATTACTAGTAGTTGGATATGTAGCATTTTATGCGATCCTAATTACTCGTGCTATTGGTTAAATGTTTGTTTTAGAGTACTTATATGTCGGTGAGATTATTTTGATGCTTGATGACCTAGGGTTGTTTTATTTTAGCATCCGTATTTATTATGACCTTTTTATCAATATTTAGATTTTAAATAAATATTGAAGTTACATGTTTTACTCATATATGACAAGTAATTAATTCTCAAATAATCTGTTTACATCTAATCGAGTTTATTAGCTTCAGAATTTATTTCTAATTTTTATTTAAACTGAGAGGTATGGGCAAAGCTTGGTATATAGGTCATATTTCAATAGTTACAGATTTAGCAAAATCTACCACTAAAATTTATTTAATGGAAGCATCTTAAATATTGGGCATATATCCAAATTTTATTTAAGGGTAGTCATTAATTTTGAGCCTTGATTTTATAACTAAACATAGTATCCAAAACTTTTAATTAATAATTAGTCTTTGAGTTATTTATTCAAATAGTATTAATTATTCAATCATAATAACTTAATCCACATTTATATACTAATCACTTTGGTTTTGTGACCCAATTAAATATTTATTAGGTTTTCTAGACAATCCCTAAATTTATCTTGATTTTTACTAATTAAAATGATCTACAAGGAAAAAGAACAAAAAGGTGGGATGAAGAAAATGTTGCCAGTGGTTTGAACACACAACTCGAGAGAGACTCGTCTTAAGCACGCTCGGGCTAGCCATCCTGCCGAACAGGAGAGGCGCCGGCTTTGGGGCAGAGGGTGGCGTCGCCAGCGAGGGGGCAGCCGGAGGGGGACGGCGACCCGTGAACGGACTCCGAGGTAGGTAGGGAGGAGGAGGGTGGCGGCGCTTGACCGGAGCGCGGCGAGGCGGGACAAGAACCCGAAGTGGCGGCGACGAGGTGGCTACTGGGTGCCGTGGCTGGAGAGAGTGGGGGTAAAATTGAGGTGGGCATGAGCTTAAGGGGGCAAGGGGAAACTCACCAAGGGCGATAGCTTGGCCGGGGAGGCACTGAGGTGAGCCGGCGGCGTGGGTGGCGGCGGCGCAAAGGGTTCACGTCGCCGCGAGTTGGGGTGGACCACGACTCCAATAGGTGGTGGGGACGAGTTGAGGGCATCGAGAGAGACTTCCGGCGAGGAATCGAGCGGTGGCGCACTTGGCCGGCGGCGGAGAAGATGGCCGCAGGGCGACGAGGAAATGGGCGGCGGTGAGCTTGAGGCCTTAGGATCGATTCCCGCGGTGGTAGGAAGATGGAGGTGAGGCGGGGCGGGCGGGAGGACTTTCTCGCCTTTAAAGACCCCGAGCCGACCGGGCGACGTGCGGGTTGGCTGGCAGGACGGCGGCGATGTGCGCGGCGACAAGACGGGTAGGCGCAGCGAGACACGGGCGCAGCAGCGTGGGCTCAGCGCGCGCGGCGGCGCGGCTTTGACTGGCGAAGAGGACCAAAAGTGGGGCGACGTGGAGGTTGCTCCGCCACGGGAGAAGAGGGGAAGAGACAGAGAAGGAGCAGGCGCTCGGGGAAGGAAGAGAGGAAAGCCAGGAGGCGCGCAGGTGCTGGGGCCCGGCGGCCAGAGGAAGGAAACGGGGGAAGAGAGAGACAATAGCGCGGGGCCCGTAGGCAGTGAGGGCACAGGAAGGAAAGGAATTGAGTGGAGTAAGTGGAGAAAATATTTGGGGCTTGGTTTTGAAATCTATCATTTCAATTTTAGATTTTTAACTTTTAACTTGCATTAGAATTTACTGATTTAGAATTCAAGCTTTAAGTTTTCAGCTATTAAACAAGAGTTCTTATTGTTATTATTATTTAGGTTATATGTGTGCTCATGGATATATATGTATATATCTATTCATCTATATATCCACATTTATTGACTTCTCTTAATATATTTACTTCCTTGATATTTATATTATCATTTACCGAATTAAGGTTTTATATTTTTGGCCAATTCTCTCCCCTTATACTGGATCATCTTTTCAGATTCATATTTAAAATTTTAGTTTTCTATTATTTGCATATTCTCCCTTTTGGAATTACTATTGTTTGTCTTTGTATTTTATGAATTCTTAAAAATTTGAAATCTCATCCAATTTCAGGAAAACACCATAAAATCCAAATTCCAAAAGAATATATTGCAAAAATAATTCAGGAAACTCATATTTTCAAATTTCAAAATTTTCAGGATGTTACAAATCTACCCCCCTTAAATGAATCTCGACCCCGAGATTCCGGTAGAGCAGAAAGAATGGAGGTGAGTTATATTGGCTAGCAATGGGTTTCGGTGTTGCTTGACATATAATTCCTTAGCTTCACGAGAGATGGGAATCTGCACAATAGGGGTTAGAACTCAAGAAGTCAAAAGGAAAGAGAGAAACCTTGTTCTCTGGATAGGTCGTGACTTCCTAATACTTGCTTCTTGATGTTGTTGTCTTCACGTTGTCGTGGAGCGGAGTGGTTGCATCGTTTATTGGACATACGGTTGTAGGATCTCATATTGCTAGATGGGTAGCAATGGCCCATGCCCTAAGGGTAGAGGGCCTTGGGAATGCAGAGATACTTCTAGGTGGGGTCTTTTACTTCTACTAGGATCCCGTTCTTAGTCGTTAGCTTTGCCCAACATGAAAATTTTAGCTAACGGTAAATCTCGTAGTCCTCATCACGGAAGATCTTGGTCTTGCGAATCTCCTTGTCTTGGTCCGATTAGCTCGAGTCCAGTTGTTGCGATCCCATGGTCACCGCTTCGTAGTGATTCCTTGGCAATTCGTCTCTTCGTGCTACCCACCTTAAATAAATGGCGATTGTCATCGTGGTTAGCGACAATTTGATTTATGGGCTCTCTAGGTAGGTAAGGAAAGAATGTTGGTAGGATGACGTCTCGAATCTTGGTTCTTGTGCCGGTTGGCCTTTGTAGTTTGGAAGGTTGTGGAAGCTTCACTCATCTTTGATCGCCTTGGTTTAGGCTATCTAGCACCACAGCTTTTGCGGACCCGATGGGGTTTTCAGAGGAGGTGAGAGGAATAGCATGAGGTAAGAATAGAATCGTGGGGATAAGGTAATCTAACCCATTTTAATTTTAAAGGAGCACATCCAGAAACTAGAGTGATTACGAGCCACACAAATTTTTAAAACAAGCTTTTCCTGTGTTCATAAATAGGCGCGCGAGGGCAAGAAGGCGGTGCAGGGGACCAACAAAATCTTGCAACAATACAACGTCTATGCGGGGACACACATCGGGAACGGGTTCATCGCATAGTTCGTTTAAAACGAAACCACTTTATCTTCGGAACATCTTCGACAATCCTAATCTTGGATTTTTGGAGCAATGGTAAGAGAAGGAAACCAAAATTTTCCTTTTGAAATCGATGAAAAGATAGAAAAGTACTCGAGGTAATTTGATTTATATCAAGATTCATTCTTGTATTATATTCTTATTATTATGATTATTTTTTTGTTCTGTAATACAAAACCTTATAATACCCTTTTTTTTGTCAAAGTATGCTAATCTCTTCCAATGTTCAAATATCCATCAATGAATTGACTCACTCCCATACGACTTTTATACATAAGGCTTAGAATCCAACGGCCTTAATAGTTTAACCTTCACTTTCACAAAGTGCACCTAGACTATCCTCCTTTATTATTATTATTATTATTTAGTCACGAATTATTGCTGTCTAAAACTCCAGTTAGCAAGTGTCATCATTTATTTGTTCCACCGACCATACTCTTTTGCATTGTGCCATTCACCATTTCATTAATCCAGCCATGGTTATCTAATTCTCGCCTAACTCTGTACTTCCAACATAAATTTGTGAATTAAATCTCGTATTTCACTATGTATTTATAATCCCAATCTTGGATTCATTATTGGTAAACTTCTCATCTTTCTGATCTATTGAAAATCCAATACCCTTACTCAACCCACCAATCAAATAATTTTATTGCATCTCCCAAATTTTTGTCCAATCGGGATCACCAAATTCTTATATGAATCTGAATGTCCACCACATCTTTATAATCCAATCTCAGCTTCGTCAATTGCCAATTTAATCAGCTTTCCAATCCAACGAAGATCTAGTATTCATTATTTAGATCCACCGATAACTTTCATATTGTGACATCCTAATAATCTAGTCTGGTGTCATTGATTCAAATCCATAGTTTGCTTCTCCAATGGTCAAGCTAAATCTTTACTACCTATCTACTCTTCATTTCTGATTTCTAATGATTATCCAACATTATTACTTTTAAATCCACCAGTATCATTTGTATTAGGACTTCTTAGTAATCCAAGATTGTATTCAAAATCATAATTACTCTTCCAGTAACCAACCTAGATCTTTACTGACAACCTCCAAATTATTTCATTATTATAAACATCCTCCAAGAATAATGTTATTAATCCAGCCTGTACTCCGATAGTTGTTATCATATCCCTCAAAACTCCATTAATTTATCAAACAATCAATCATATCCTACTATTCCCTTATCGTAGACATCTCCCAAGAATTTGACAATTTATTAGTGTCGCAATCCCTTATTTAGCTTCACATTTTTTTTTGTTCCCCCAGAAACCACTTAATTCATTTATCTAGGCAATCTATTCACTTAAGCTCCACTAGTTCATTGATCCCAAATTCATACGAACATTTCCTCCAGGATAAAACAATTAAGTTTCAATGGCAAGCATCTTGATTCTTATCCTAAAGTGTGTTTTCATAGAAAATTTACAAGAGAGTCTTGGATTTTCTTCATTTTGAATTGGGATAAGAGAGCTCCAGAAGTAAATGGCTTGGGCAGCATGTAGATGAGGGGGAAATCATCTAAGAGAGATGAGAATGAGCAATATAGCTTATATTTGTGAAAATAGATATTGTGGAAATAAGTCTAGTCATGGACTAACGGCCAGGCTAACTAGGTCACGACCTGCAGTCGATATGCTCTGATACCAAACCTGTCAGACCCAGATTTTATAATCCGGAATCTACTGTGTTTAACTGCACTATTCCCTGGATCAGTAGATAGTGCACATAGCTACAGTTCTGAATATCAAAGTACATATCATGCGAAAATGTAATTATAATAGTAGACTTACTCATGGGCCGATTAGGCCGAAATCAATAACTTGCGGCGGAAGAAGAGCAGCGCACAGGTGGGACCTTCAGGACATGCCCACGAGCGACCAAGCGGAGGTTCGCGACCTAGCCCTTGACATCTTCACCCTCTTTTCCATCTTGTCCAATCTTGTTCTTGAGGCGCGCGATGCGGCTCTTGATTCTGATTTTGTCGCAAAGCGGCGTGAGCACTCCGACCGTGCTCATGAGCCAATACAGAATGCAAGTAAATAGTATGCATGGCTTAACAAGGAGAGGCTCGGGTTATTTTATTTGCCAAAAATCTCTTTTAGCAGCATTATTACTCTTATATAATCAAAGTGTTATTATCATTACCTAACTCTATTCTACAATTGCCAAAATTGACTTAATCCCCAAAAATGTGCTTTCTTTATTATCTGCACGCCTAAAACTCCAATCAGTGGTATCATCATTTATTTAATCCACCGATTATTCCTTGTATTTTGAATTACTAATAATTCAATCTGTCATTACTATTCATCACTCCTTCGAACTCTAATAATTATCTTTCATAACTATTTTCACCTCTCCGATATTACTCGTATTCGATCCTTTTCATCATTGATTCACAATCATAATCCAACATTCTATCACGTTTTCCATTATCTATCACTAGCTAATCCACAAGTGTATCTTCACTGAAAATTCAATTTACCAAGATTAGAATCCACTAAATGTTATGAATTCTTCTCAGAAATTCAATTTATCCCTTTAGTACTTGATCAACTCCTACAAATTCTCATTTTCGTCAATATCTTCCGAGAATTCACTTTAATCACTAATGTAGTAATCCAGCAAGTTACCTTTGTATGTCCTAATTCTCCAAAAATCAATGCGCTATCATATATATCCACCAAGAATATTACTACTCAAGAATTATAATCCAATACTTGTATTATTTCTCCAATTCCTCAACAAATTCAACTAGATCATTTATCTAGTCTATCTATTTAACAGGACTCCACTAATTTATTTCTCTCAGGACACACCCTAGCATTCCCTTTTCATGATCGACATGAATCCACCAATACCTTTATGTATATACTAAATACATCTATCTCCTTTTCTTACAACCCTGTTTATTCTACCCATATTTTAGGTTATAAGATTAGTAATGCCACTATTTGAAATACAATACGTAAAATTCCCTGAGACCTAGCAGTTTTGGAACAAATCTTAATGCTCAAGGGATATTAACTTGATCTACCATACACATGGCATTACACCATATGCCTGATATTTCCATACATATGGCATCACATCTTATGACATCTTTCAGCGTTATAACCGCTTAACTTACCACTGGGACGACACCCAGGACAATTCAAATCAGGACAGTCCTTCGCCCTTCACTTTTCCATTCCCATTCATAAAACGTTTTGAAATAGAACTATATCTGGTTAAGTTCCCATGTCCGCCCTTGACCGTGGGCACGGCTATTCGAATAGTTTTGACTCTGCAGAGTTTGTACACTTTCACCACAAGAGACAATCAACTCGTTGCCCCACACGATTCCTTAGTCATGTGGTTGAGCAGACCATCACAGTGACTTTTCAAAGTATCTAGACCCTTTTGTCATCTCACCCTACGGGAGACTGCCCACTTGCGGTGGGTCCCATATGTTGCACGGATGTTCCCCACGCTACTAGCGTCACGGGCTCCACTCCCCTCTGCGCTAGCACGACCGGGAAACTTCACCTCCACTCGGTGTCCCTTTGGGCCCTCCCTTGCCCTTGCATAAACACTTCTCACTCCTACTAGTGAGATGAGTCCGGGGTTTTCGATAAATCTACTTAGCCAAGTTGTACTTTACAGACTTGTGGTTGTACTGTTTTACACGGGTGACATGACGAAATTCGGTCCTTAGGGTTATCTGGGCGGTCTACCAATAACACACTTTGTGCTTCCACTGCACCACATATTCACACACTCGAACTAGTCCGCCTAGATATTTAAGCATGTTGGGGTTTTTGGGGACATAAAGTAATCATACCAACATATATCAGTCATTCCCACCATGACTGCCCGAATCAATTTCTCATGAGTAAAAGTGATGCTTGGGACAATTTCTTGCCCCGGGTTCCTAATCAATGCTAAGCATGGCATATAATTTAGGACTTATTTTCGAAATGTTACTATTATATTTTTGCTAGGCGACAAGGTTCACATATTCAGATATTCCAAAGGAGGGGTGATATTATTCAAAGTAAACAATGGGCACGTAACTAGAATATTAAATTAAGCATGTATTTGCATATAAATTAACAGCATGCAATTTGATAATTTAAAACAAGGTAATTTGCAGAAAACATAGGATCAACATGATCAAGGTGCGTATTGACTACTTTGGCGCGGTCTACCGCGGTCTTGAGCTCACACAAGGTTGTCTCATGCGATGATCTTTAATTCCTGGTCTGCATCGATCTCGTCCTCGCTTGCTCCATCAAATCTTCAGGACTCCAGTTTCTAACTACGCGGCAACGATTGAATCGAAATAAAAGCAAATAACTCAAAGATCCAAGTAAACCGAATAAACTCAACTTTTGTTTTATTATGAGTTAAGGGGTGATTTGAGGCAAGGCCGGTGGTAGAGAACGATGACTCGATCTATTATTAACAGTTTCTTTTATTATTTTTATATTTATCAAGGAAGTTCCATGAGTCGGGTTAGACCTATAAATTGGTGTATGAGTTTAGCAGGGTATTATTTTGTCGAGCGTTAATATTCAGGGCATCTACTATATATGTAATGTATACCATTCTTAGCTTATTGAATTAATTCATATTACTAGTAGTTGGATATGTAGCATTTTATGCGATCCTAATTACTCGTGCTATTGGTTAAATGTTTGTTTTAGAGTACTTATATGTCGGTGAGATTATTTTGATGCTTGATGACCTAGGGTTGTTTTATTTTAGCATCCGTATTTATTATGACCTTTTTATCAATATTTAGATTTTAAATAAATATTGAAGTTACATGTTTTACTCATATATGACAAGTAATTAATTCTCAAATAATCCTGTTTACATCTAATCGAGTTTATTAGCTTCCAGGAATTTATTTCTAATTTTTATTTAAACTGAGAGGTATGGGCAAAGCTTGGTATATAGGTCATATTTCAATAGTTACAGTTTAGCAAAATCTACCACTAAAATTTATTTAATGGAAGCATCTTAAATATTGGGCATATATCCAAATTTTATTTAAGGGTAGTCATTAATTTTGAGCCTTGATTTTATAACTAAACATAGTATCCAAAACTTTTAATTAATAATTAGTCTTTGAGTTATTTATTCAAATAGTATTAATTATTCAATCATAATAACTTAATCCACATTTATATACTAATCACTTTGGTTTTGTGACCCAATTAAATATTTATTAGGTTTTCTAGACAATCCCTAAATTTATCTTGATTTTTACTAATTAAAATGATCTACAAGGAAAAAGAACAAAAGGTGGGATGAAGAAAATCTTGCCGGTGGTTTTGAACACACAACTTTGAGAGAGAGCGTGTCTTAAGCACGCTCGGGCTAGCCATCCACCCGAGCAGAGGGCGCGGCTTTGGGGCGAGAGGTGGCGTCGCCGGCGAGGGGGCAGCCGGAGGGGGACGGCGACCCGTGAACGGACTCCGAGGTAGGTAGGGAGGAGGAAGGTGGCGGCGCTTTGACCGGAGCGGCGGCGAGGCGGGCGGACAGCAACCCGAAGTGGCCGGCGACGAGGTGGCTACTGGTGCGTGCCGGAGAGTGGGGTAAAATTGAGGTGGGCATGAGCTTAAGGGGGCAAGGGGAAACTCACCAAGGGCGATGGCTTGGCCGGGAAGGCACTGAGGTGAGCCGGCGGCGTGGGTGAGCGGCGGCGCAAAGGGGTTCACGTCGCCGGCGAGTTGGGGTGGACCACGGCTCCAATAGGTGGTGGGGACGAGTTGAGGGCATCGAGAGGAGACTTCCCCGGCGAGGAATCGAGCGGTGGCGCACTTGGCCGGCGGCGGAGAAGATGGCCGCAGGGCGACGAGGAAATGGGCGGCCGGTGAGCTTCGAGGCCTTAGGGATCGATTCCCCGCGGTGGTAGGAAGATGGAGGTGAGGCGGGGCGGACGGGAGGACTTTCTCGCCTTTAAAGACCCCGAGCCGACCGGCGACGTGCGGGTTGGCTGGCAGGGCGGCGGCGTGTGCGGCGGCGACAAGACGCGGTAGGCACAACGAGAGACACGGGCGCGCGGCGTGGGCTCGGCGCGGCGCGGCTTTGACTCGGCGAAGAGGACCAAAGTGGGGCGGCGTGGAGGTTGCTCCGCCACGGAGAAGAGGAAGAGACGAGAGAAGGAGCAGCGCTCGGGAAGGAAGAGAGAAAGCCGGGGCGCGCAGTCTGGGGGCCGGCGGCGGAGGAAGGAAGCGGGGAAGAGAGAGACAATAGCGCGGGGCCCGTGGGCGTGAGGGCACAAGAAGGAAAGGAATTGAGTGGAGTAAGTGGAGAAAATATTTGTGGCTTGGTTTTGAAATCTATCATTTCAATTTTAGATTTTTAACTTTTAACTTGCATTAGAATTTCTTGATTTAGAATTCAAGCTTTAAGTTTTCAGCTATTAAACAAGAGTTCTTATTGTTATTATTATTTAGGTTATATGTGTGCTCATGGATATATATGTATATATCTATTCATCTATATATCCACATTTATTGACTTCTCTTAATATATTTACTTCCTTGATATTTATATTATCATTTACCGAATTAAGGTTTTATATTTTTGGCCAATTCTCTCCCCTTATCTTTGGATCATCTTTTCAGATTCATATTTAAAATTTTAGTTTTCTATTATTTGCATATTCTCCCTTTTGGAATTACTATTGTTTGTCTTTGTATTTTATGAATTCTTAAAAATTTGAAATCTCATCCAATTTCAGGAAAACACCATAAAATCCAAATTCCAAAAGAATATATTGCAAAAATAATTCAGGAAACTCATATTTTCAAATTTCAAAATTTTCAGGATGTTACATATTCGTAGGGGCCTTCGACCAAATGGGAATCCCCTGCAGTAGGCTAGGGCCTCTGGGGATCCTGCTCTAGGGTTTTGAGGGCAAGCCCTGAGCCAGATACAATTGCAAGTGTCCTTTGGGTAAGGTAACCAGGCCAGAAGTGAGGATGTCACCTTCGACATCATTGATCTTCCCTACCCGTACAATGCTATCTTGGGACGCCTGACTCTTAATGCCTTCGGAGCGGTCTTGCACCACAACTTCCTCTGCATGAAGCTTTCGTGTCCGCAGGGCATCCTTACTATGTTTGGAGATCAAGACCTCGCTCGTTGGATAGAACTCGGTGCTCGTGGCCCCCTCTGAAAGGTACACGCTGTCAGAGACACCCTCGGTGCAAGTACGCCCTCTGTCCTAGGGTGGATGCCCAATCCTAGGCAGGACAGTGGAGTTAAGAGTCTCTATGCATACCGTTGACCAACAAGTCTCCATCGGCGAGGGCCTCCCTTTGGAGGTCGAGCAGGACCTGCTCCGCATCCTTCTTGACAACGCGGATGTCTTCGTGTGGTCACCAGCCGACATCAAGGGGGTGGACTGCACCATCATTGAGCATAACCTCGCGGTCTGCCCTAATGCTAAACTTATAAGACAAAGGCTCCGACGCATGTCTCTCAAATGCCAGCAGGCGGCCAAAGCGGAGGTTGTGAAGCTACTCCAGTCTGGAGTCATCCCCGAGGTGCATCACCCGGAATGGCTTGCAAATCCAGCGCTGGCCAAAAAAGGCCAGTGGTGCATGGCGCATGTGCGTCAATTTCACCGCGCTCAACAAGGTATGTCCAAAGGACAACTACCCGCTCCCCCGCATAGACCAACCGGTCGATGCCACGGCAGGATGCGAGCTCATGTGCTTCTTGGACGCATACTCTAGCTATCATTAGATCCATATGGCCGCGGACGATGAAGACAAGACGAGTCTCATAACGCCAGTAGGGACATACCATTTCGTCATAATTCCCTTTGGCCCCAAGAACGCTGGAGCCACATTCACACGCCTGGTGGCCCTCACCCTTGCCTCCCAACTCAGAAGAAATGTCGAAACTTACGTTGACGACGTAGTCGTCAAGACCAAACAACTTGCCTCCCACGGTCAGGACCTCCAGGAAACCTTCGCCAACCTCTGACAAGCAGGCATCAAGCTGAATCCAGACAAATACGTCTTCGGCGTGCAAGCTAGAAAGCTCCTTGGCTTCTTGGTGTCAGGCCAAGGGATACAGGCCAACCCTAACAAGGTCGATGCTATCCTCTCCATGGAGCCGCCCAAGATGACAAGAGAGGTCCAGAGGCTCACCGGTCGCATGGCTGCGTTGAGCTGTTTCTTATCCAGGGCGGCCAAGAGAAGCCTTCCGTTCTTCAGAACCCTTCGCGGATGCGACGGGTTTCATTGGGACAAGGGGTGCGCGAAGGCCTTCGATGAATTCAAAAGGCATCTAGCAAGCCTTCCTACCCTCATGGCCCCGATACCGGAGGCTCTGTTGCTTCTATACCTCGCGGCTACGGCAACAGTAGTCATTGGCCGGTCTACTTTGTCTCCGAAGCCCTTCAGGGCGCCAAGACGCAATATACTGAACAAGAGAAACTGGCCTATGCCCTTGTCATGGCCTCACAGAAGCTTCGTTATTACTTCTTGGCTCATCACATCACCGTACCAACTTTATTCCCTTTGGCAGAGATGCTACACAATAAGGAGTCCATGGGCCACATCGGTAAATGAGCGGCCAAGCTTGCGCCTTTCTCCTTGACATACGCTTCACACACGGCCATAAAATCTCAAGTCCTAGCGGACTTTCTCGCCGAATGGACCCCACCAGCTCAGCCACAATGCCTAGCCACCAGTAGATCCGGTGCGGAGCCTCCACATCGACGGAGCCTACGGCGTCTCTGGCGTCGGGGTGGGCACAGTGATCACTACGCTGGACGACCATCGCTTGCTATACTTAACACATCTTGGGTTCCCGGTGACAAACAACACAGCTAAGTACGAGGCACTGCTCTTCGGTCTCGCCAAGCTCATGGCCCTCAGCGCGCGGAGAGTGCTCGTACACACCAACTCGCGCTTGATTGCAAGACACATTGACAAGTCTTACCAGGCCAAGGACCTTGACCTAGCCAAATATCTAGCCGCGGTAAGGGCAAAGGAGTGCCATTTTTTGGCATCATGGTCAAGGCTATTCCAGGAGTAGACAACAAGCACACCGATGCACTCGCCAAGGCTGCCAGTCAACAGATCTCTCCGCCCGTAGGGGCATTCTCCGAAGTTCTAGCCTCTGCAGCTATCGAGTAGGATAAGGGTGATGCAACCCTCGTTCACCAAATTGCCCAGCAGGCGACTGGCAGGCGCCCATCAAGCAAGGCTTTTATTGGCCAACGGCCATCACGAACGCGCACGGTCTCATGCGCCGGTGTCGGGGATGCCAATGGATGGGCAGGGTCATTCACAGATCCCTCACTAATTTGCAGCACATCCCCCCGGTATGGCCACTAGTGCGGTGGGGCATCGACGTCGTCGGCCCACTCCTGCGCACCCCAGGGGACCTGCGATTCATCATAGTTGCCCTCATATATGTCTCTAGGTGGCCTAAGGCGGCTGCGCTCACCAAGGTAACGTCCACAACAGTGCAGCAATTCCTCTGGCAGAACATCATTTGCCACTTTAGATTGCCCAGGAAAATCACTATTGACAACGGTTCTTCAAAGGACGGTCGGCAGCAAACGATGAGGTGCTTCCGGCTAGCCTGGTCACGACACCGCTTACCAAATGGGGCCAGTGAAAGGGAGAGATATGGCAGTGTTGGATGGCGACAATGAGCGGCGTATGTGGCAGCAGTGCGCACGGGAGCAGTGGTGAAAAAGCAATGCTATCACAATAGGTCAAGCACAGGGAACAACAACGCGACGACATGACACCTTTAAAGCCCGTTCAGCTCCGCCACGATGGAGAAGCGCAACCGGTGAAAACTGACAGCGCACAATGGGCCAACCGTGCGTGCACACCTGTCCCACAACGCCAGAAACGACTACATGAACACGGTCAGACTTCAGCCGGCATCGCATGACACGCCAACAACATTTTGCCACATGTCCCACTATGCGCAAAAAGACGGTATGACTTTGGTAAAACCTCAACACGCCTACAAAACCGTAAGGCCCATGACAGATTACATCACAGGCCATACGGACGGAGGGGGCCAAAGGGCTCAGCGACATGGTTTTGGTCCGTGAGAAGCTTTTTACCATGAGAGGCTCCTGTAGTAGGGGTGGCCCCCACCTGAGCCCATCCGGCCTGTTTGGAGTGTTATAGGGCCCAATGTGATATGTGTGATGACATGTATGCCCATCTAAGCGATAAACCACTATAAAAGCAATATTGTAATCATGCTTTATTGAGATGTGTGTATGTGTGTGTGAGAGACCATGTGAAGGGCACCCCATGGTTGTGATGAGTAATTGACTCTTGTTCTAGGAAGATTGAGTTTAGTTTTTGAGGTTTGTGCTAGTTCTGCATTGTCGTAGCCTGGCGAAGTGTTCTGCGACTATCACGACCACGTTGGTCGTGGTCGAAATAGAGTTACGACCACGTTTGGCCGTGATCGTAGGTCTCGTGGAAGTTTAAGACTGGTTTTGCCTTAGTCGTATCTTGGTCATGGTCGAAATGACTCAAATGCGACCATGTTGCCGCGATTGGAACCTAGCCGAGATGTCTCGACCACGTTGTGCGCTATCGGAAGCCACCAACCATTTACGACCACGTTGTAGCGTATCGACCATTTTGGGCTTGGTGAAGGTCATTCAGTCGTTCACGATCACGTTGGCGTAGTCGAATGCGGCCGACCGCGTTGTAGTGGGCTGCGATCGAAGTCGGCACTCAAATCTACGACCACGTGAGTAGTCGGCACTCTCGACTCACGTTATTGAGAGCGATCTGGCGTGGTCGGACGTGCTTGCACGCGATTGGAATCGGTCGTATGACTGCAGACTTGACCATTTGAGCTGGAAATTGGTCGTAGGGCTTTGTGATGAAGTCAGGGACCTTGTGCATTTGTTGGTTTATCTTTTCGATTGGTCGTAACGACTTTGGTTGAAGTCGTAGACTTTGAGCGTTAAAGCCGTAGCGAGTTGTGGGTGGTCGTAGCAAGTTAGCGATGATCGTAGACTCATCGTATCTGGTCGTATGGCTTAATTTTGTGGTCGTATGACGTGTGCATTCATTGTTCTCTTTTCCGACCGGTCGTAGGTGGTATACGACTTGGTAAGAGTATGATTTGAGTTCTGTTTTCTGGCTCAAGTGATTGGATACTATTGTGAGCCGTGCTATGTAATGGTTTGCTTGTCTGTGATGGTTTGCAGGACTTTGAGACAAGTCTTGGTGAGGCTTGGAGTGGTCGGGACTAGACATGGGAGATGTTGAGGTCCAGAACGACTAAGTGAAGCCAAGAAGACTTGAGGCTCAAGGTGGTTGCAAGCCAGGAGATGAGGAACCAGAGCCGGAGCTGCCGGAGGATCTTGGTGGCAGTGCAGCGAGGTCGGATGGTCGGGACGAAACGCGGGCGGTGTCGGGTCCGAGCGACCAAGGGAAGCGAAGAAGACCTAGTCTTGCGAGGTGGTTGCAAGCTTGGACGGCAAGGCGGAGGAAGCTTCCGCGAAGGCAGCAGAGTGGCATTTTGGAGAAATGCGAAAAGTGCAAGGGAAGCTGTGTCCTACAAAAGCACGAGTTGTTGGCGCTAACGGGTAAAGCGGTGGAGCCGTTGGGTGTAACGGGTAAAGCACCGAGCTCGTTCTCATTCTTTGGTAAAGAGTGGTAAAACCGGTGTTAGGTGGGAGTTAACGGGTTCTCCCACAGCAAGAAGACTATAAATAGAGAGGGTAGAGCTCGGATGCTCGGTGAGGTTGTTCCCGAGTCACTCTGAATTTTTCGTCTCTATTTGCGTGAGTTGTCTCTGGGTAGAGCACGGTTGCTCTTGAACCTCCGATGGAGTGGTCAGAGAAACCTCCATGATCAATCATTCATCTCTCTTCCTCGAGATGATTTACATTGTTATGAGATGTAGTGTTTGTTGTGTTTGCTATTTGTTTTGAGAGCTTGCTCTTCTTGTTATCTTTCTCTCTCTACTCTTCTTCGTGAGTCCTTTCTCGTTTTGGTGTGTTTCGACTTGCTCAGGCGGAAATCTGTCTCAAGGCCTCTTGGCTAGTTCATTTCGAGAGCGAGTCGATTCGAAGAAGTTCTCGTTTCTAAATGGTCGTGCGCCTTAAGTCCTCTGTTTGAGTTCGATTTTGTTGACCGTAGCTAAGACTTTGGTTTTCGTGGTAATTTCTTTTCAGAGGTTGGATTCATTCGGTGTCTCAAATTTGAGGATCAAATGACCAGAGAGTCTTAGTTACTCGGAAATCGGCAAACGAGTCCTTCTCCGTTCTTGTTTTATCCGCGCAGATATTCTCTGTTTGATTTCTTTTGTCGGCTTGAGCAAGTGTTCGACCACGTGGTGTTCGTCCATCAATTGGCTTACGACTACGTGTGTTCGATCGGAGAAACTAGTTCTTTCACTCGATTTCTTTGTGTAGTACTTGGGAGTTTTGAAGGCACCATTCACCCCCTCTGTTGCCATTTCGGTCCTACAATTGGTATCGAGCGGTTAGCTCTAATTCATAGATCTTAACCATCTCAAGAGCCATGGCGACAGACAAGTACTCGACCAAGCGCGCGTGTTCGATGGCATCGATTACCTCTACGGAAGAGCCGAATGGAGACATACATCCGTGCCCGGGTATGCCATCGGCGGAAGGTCAAGGTACGATTTGTTGTTCCCGCCGATGAGAACATCAATACCGGGAACATGGCTGATGTTGAGGCGAATGCAAAGGCAAGGAACATCATCATCCGGGGTTGAGTCGTAGCGAGTTTGATCGTATATCTCACTGTCGTCCGCCTCGACATCCAGGTGACCCTCGACGCATACCATGAGGCACCACCCGAGATCAAGGCGGTTCGACAGGACCGATTCAAGCGAATACAACAAATTCGAGATGCTTGCTGGTGAGTCCACGGACGAGTGCTTTCGCGATTTCACAAAATCTTGAGCAACCTCGGCGGTCGGTCTCACATACCGACTTCGGACGGCGCTCGTCGGATGCTCGCGGCACTCGATCTGCGCGTGTGGGAGATGAAAGTGACCACCATCAAAGACACGACAGACCTCGACCACGACTCTTGGCTACTGTACTCACGCCTCAAGACTCACGAGATTGACGTTGTCTCGTCGGTCGAAGTCACGATCGATGGCTTTGGTCACCGATCCCGTTACGCTTCGGTCTCTTCGATTCTTCTTGCGGTTTTTCCTCGCTGCTCTCGCGTGACATAACCGATGATCGGTTAGAGCGACTTGCGGATGATCGGTGGCCCTCCTAGCCGAAGGTTTCACATGCCTACAAGGGTAGGAGAGCGAAAGAGAGGAGGACCGTGATTTGCTTGAGTGTGGTGGCCCCAACCACATTCGGCAACCGCCCCAAGCGGAGAAGGGCAAGAACGACTACGGCGGTTCGAGCAAGATCGACTACACCGACAAGAACGCAACAAGAAGCCTCCGGCTCCGGCGCCGAAAGAAGAAGTTTCGCAACCGGGAAGGCCAAGCTCTTCCACAGCGTCCTCACGCCGGCGACCTCGACCTCGGCGAGTGGAGGGATGGAAGCGACGACGACGGGACGGATGACCAAGAGCCCAAGGATGGCGGCAATGACTTCTCGGCATGTGCTTCATGGCCTCGGGCGAACTCGGCGGCGGCGATCTGCTCCGACTTCGGATGAAGTTCGCGGGCGGGAAAGGAAAGGTTTGGCTTGTAGACTCGGGTGTTCTCGACACATGACCGGAGACTCCGTTGGTTTTCTTCCTTGCCGTGCTCCGGTGATGAGACGATCACCTTCGGAGATGCTTCATCAGGCGCGTCATCGCCAAAGTACGGTCGCGCGTTAATGACTCTTTCATTTTGAAAGATGTAGCCTTAGTTAGTAAGCTGCGGTACAATTTGCTTTCCGTTTCTCGACTTACGATGACGGTTTCGAGGTGAGCTTCAAGAAAAATGCTTGTAAAATTCTTGTTTCTTGGTAGTCCGGTTTTGCGGATTTCGTTATGGGAGGATCTTTCGTGCTGATTTTTAGAGTCTTACGGTGATCCTCTCGGTGTTTAGTTATACGAGTCCCGCGACCTCTCTTTACGGCATAGGAGACTTGGTCATATTAGATTTGACCATTTGACCCGAGTTAGCGCCACGATCTCATTCGTAGTCCGCCTAAACTCAAGATGGTCAAAGATCTTGTTTGCTCTCCATGCCGACGGCAAGATGGTTGCCGCTTCTCACCCTCCGGTAACAACTACTATGACCGATGCGGGACAATTGCTCCACATGGACACAATTGGACCACTCGAGTGCGATCGGCGAGAGGGGAACCGGTATGTTCTTGTTGTGGTCGATGACTTCTCGAGGTATTCTTGGATGTTTTCTTAGCCTCGAAGGATGAGGCGTTTTCGCATTTCCGAGGTCTTTTCGGTAGGCTTTCTGTTGAGCTCCCGGTGCCTTACGAGCGATCCGCGATGACAATGGCACGGAGTTCAAGAATTCCTACTTTGAGAGTTTCTGTGGTGAGGCAGTGTAGAGCACGATTCTCTTCTCCGCACGTCCACAGCGAGAATGGCGTCGTGGAGAGGAAGAACCGTACCTTAGTCGAGATGGCCGGGCGATGCTCGATGAGTACTCTACACCTAGGAAGTTACGGGTGAGGCTATAGCCACCGCGTGCCATGTCTCAAATCGAGTTTTCTTGGGCACACTTGCACGCACTTCTTATGAGTTGAGATACGGCGAAAGCCAGCGTCTCTCATTTTCGTGTGTTTGGTTGCAAGTGCTTTATTCTCAAGTCCGGGAACCTAGATAAGTTCGAGTCACGTTCTTGTGATGGGATCTTTCTAGGTTACTCGCCTTCTTCGCGGGCTTATAGGGTGCAGGCTGCGAGTCTAGCAAATTGGTAGAGACTGTGAGGTGACCTTTGACAAGGCGGTCAGGGACTAGGCACGATATCTCGAGTTCTTTAGAACGATCCGAGACCATCTTCGTAGATGGCGAGGACGATGGAGATGAGGTTGTCTACCCGATCCGGTCCCTTATCCACCCCTTGAGGTGCCGTCTTCCACCGCACCTCTAGGTGATCGACCATGCCTCTCGCTTCCTCCGAGCTAGTGGCTCTGTTCCTACCTCGTCGGCTCACGAGGTAGAGGCCACTTCTTCATCTCATCCAGGACCTCCCAGACATATCCAGAAAAGACATCCTTCTGAGCAGATGATTGGAGACCTGTTCGAGCGTGTTACCCGCTCAAAATCTGGCTTATCTCAATTCTGTCTCCACTCTGCTTTCATTGCCTCCTTTGAGCCCAAGGATGTTTCTCATGCTCTTTCGATGAGTCTTGGGTCAATGCCATGCATGAGGAGCTAGAAAATTTCGAAAGGAACAAGGTGCAGTGGCTTGTCGAGCCCCGAGAGTCACAATATTATTGGGACTAAGTGGGTGTTCAAGAACAAGCGAGCGAGGATGGAGTGGTTATTCGAACAAGGCTAGGCCCAGTAGCTCGGGGTTCTCCTGAGTTGAGGGTCTAGATTTCGAGAGACCTTTGCCTGTGGCTCGACTTGAGGCCATTAGAATCCCGCTTGCCTTTGCAGCTTCTAAGGGTTTCAAGCTCTACGAGATGGACGTCAAGAGTGCCTTCCTTAATGGAGTCATTGAGGAAGAAGTTTACATCGAGCGACCTCGGTTTTCGAGAACCCCAAATACCCACACCATGTCTTCAAGCTTTGAAGCGTTGTATGGACTTAAGCAGCCCCAGAGCATGGTATGAGAGGCTTAAGTCCTACTTGTTGAGTCATGAGTTTGAAATGGGTAAAGTAGATAAGACCTTGTTCATCCGTCGTCATGGCAATGACCTTACCTTCGTCGGATCTATGTCGATGACATCATCTTTGGCGGCTCTTCTCATACTCTGTTTCACGCTTCTCGGATGTCATGAGCACCGAGTTTGAGATGAGTATGATGGGCGAGTTGACCTTCTTCCTTGGTTTCCAAATCAAGCGCACTCGGGAGGGTACATTTCTTCATCGAGGAAAGTACACTCGTGACCTCTGAGCAGCCGACATGAGTGATGGTAAGCCGATGTCAACTCCCATAGCTTCTACACCTATCTTGACCTGGATGAGGACGGCGAGCGCTTGATCGAAAGAGTTGAAGTATGATCGGCTCCCTTCTTTACCTCACGGCCTCGAGACCGGATATACACTTCTCTGTGTGCGTGTGCTCGTTTCGAGCTTCTCCTCGCGTATCTCACCGCCAAAGCGGTGAAGCGCATCTTCGGTACCTTCGAGCTACCATTGACTATGGTATCGGTACTCTTCCTCTTCTGTCTTTCCTTGAGAGCCTTTTGGATCACGGACTTTGCGGTGTAGGATAGATAGGAAGAGCACTTCGCACTTGCCAATTCATTGGCACTTCTCGTTCTTGGTCTTGAGGAAGCGATCGGTGTTGCGCGATCCACCGCAGAGGCGAGTATGTTCTCGCAGCCACCTGCTGCGATCGAGTACTACGGATGGCCGACCTGCGGGACTTTGGGTTAGTTATCGACGTTGTTCCACTCTTTTGTGATAACACTTCTGCGATTAACATTGCTAAGAACCCGGTGCAACACTCTCGGACCAAGCACATCGATATCCGTTTTCACTTCCTTAGAGACCATGTAGAGAAGGGCGATATAGTGCTCGGTTTGTGAGAGTGACCACGGTTGGTGACATCTTCACCAAGCCTTTGGATAGTTCGAGGTTTTCACTCTGCGGGAGAGCTTGGGGTGGTGTGTCCTACGGATTGTAGTGAGGGGAGCTTTGGGCTTTCTTGCTTTACTATTGTTTATGCTTCGTCTCATTTCTTTGCATTGCACTCGGGGTGCATTTGGGTTTAGTCCTTCCAGATAGGTTAGAGTGCTTCTCTTGCCGAGATGCTTAGACTTCTAACTCTTATCTTGTGCTTCAGTTAGTCGCTTCTTATCTCACTAGGTCGAGCTCACTCACTTCTTGTAGGTTCTAGCGAGGTTGGGCCACCCTCGGGTAGGCAGTGCGTGTTTTCTCTCTAGTGTGTGATTTCTTGTTAGCCGTTTGTCCCGAGTCATATGGGGTAGATGAGAGTCGATCTGAGCCATAATTGTCTCTATATCTTATCTATGCTTTAAGGATGCCGTTTGGATTTTCTTTGCCGACTTCTCATTTTTATTGCTTTAGTTCGGGGAGTTCATTTGGGAGCTTACGGGCTTAATATTGACCTAACTTAACTTGAACTAAAAGTTGCATCTCATGTTGAGGGGGAGCTGGATTTCATGCATTTTCAGCATTTCGCATTATAATCAATCTGCATTGAGCCTTGATTATTATCCTGTTATGACATGCTTTAATGCTTTACACCTTGCCATGATTTATGCTTCAGTTGCTAGATTTATCATGACTTCATATGTGTAGACTTGCTTTTGCCATGATAAGTTAATTAAAATTGCTCAACTTGAATTAAAACTTGCCATGCTCGCATTTGAGTCTAGTCTTGCTTTAGCTATCCTTTTATGATTCATGCCATGTCAAATAGGCTAAGTTGAGCGTTGAATCTCTATCGAGCCTTAGATTGAGCTATTGTAGTCTTTTGGATGATGCATAAGTTAGTACTACATGTTAACAATGCAAAAAGATCTCTTTTGTGCGAAAAAACTGATCTCACCAATTCTCTCCTATGAGACGGCTTGCCATTGCACTTGGCATGAACTTAGGGGGAGTTTTGGATGACCTAGACTATCTTCTTAAGCTTATCGCTTGGAGTAGTTGCATAAGGCTTGAGGTCTAGCACATGACAAAACAAAAATCTGGTTGTCAACAACCTTCAGTTTTAAAAGAAAATATGTCATTTGTGCTCAATTTGCTTAAGCCACAACAAGAATCAAGTACTTCAACAAATGCTTCATTCTCGGACTTGTAGTCAGGGTCTAGGATGGAGTTATTCATATAACTATATTTTTAGTCGTAAGTTCTATCTCTTTCATTTTTTTTGCCTTACGAGTAGTAACTACTCAACAAGATGAATTGTAGGAAAAAGAAATAATTCTTTCATCATCCAAAGGTACATATTTACAAAGTTATCATTTACATGCTACTCTGAAGAGGAAGGAGAGCCAAGTTGCATCTCTTCGGTAATCTTTTGACCAGTCGGCCTTACTTCTTCGATCATGCGAGCTGCTTCTTCCACAGAGCAGCTAAAGTCATTGTCGATTAGGTGTAGGTTAAGTTTTTGGTCATATGCCTTGAGTTTTGCCAAGGCATAGATTACCGCGCCTTCGACCGGATCCCGAATCAACTTAGCATGATCGGTCTTCAGGGTGAATAGATGCTTCTCTAAAGTTTTCACTTGTAGTTCGATCATACTCGCATGAGTGATTATGGTGTCCTCAGAAAGACTCATTTTCTCCGCACCAAACCCACCGAGTAGATTATTGAGAGGTACAACATTGTCGTGAAGGATTGCCTTCATCAATTTCGTTTCCTCTTGACTACGAATCGAATCTTCTGAGAGACATTTTATTTCAACCATAGCTTCTGCAAATAGAATAACAATGGTTAGAAAAATACTTACCACATGACTAGTTAGCGTAACTAGTCGAGGTGAAGCTTTATTACCTACTAGTCGAGCGTCAAGCTTATCGACTTGAGGTTTGTGCTCTTCTTGCGGTAGCTTTATTCTCTGGATGGCCACTTTATTGATACTGAGTAAGTTCTCTAATCACCTTAGTCTTTTCTTCGATCTCGGTTTGGGATTTACTTGCTTCAGCCTCTTTTTTGTCAAAAGAAAAGAGTAAGAGGAGCACAATAAAGATAACCAAATAAGTAGTCTTAAGTTCTAACTTCTCGTTTATTTTATCCTACAATGCTTTAATTACAAAATTAGCCTTCATAATGGTTATTGATTGGTCAATGTTTTCTTTCTTTAGCCTCTGTGTATCGACCCTCTCGTTGTCGAACGCAGTAGCTAAAAACTTTGCATCGCTCTTAGACCTGCGAAGGTTAAAAGCAGATATGAAAGCTTAGACAAGTGGTCAAAACATAGTTCAACTACATAAGCCAGTAACTTACCAATCTGCTACCTTCTTAGAGAGTTTGGCATTTTCCTATCGTAGGAGCATGAGTTGCCAGTGGTATTTAGCCACAGTTGCCATATCTTCCAATACTCTCTAAACAAAGGAGGATAGTGAGAAACTAGAATAATGCAAATACAAATGTTTAAGTACTCAATACTTACATTCATGCTCCCACAAGCAAACTTAGTGAGTACCTACATGGGATCCTTGAGTTGATCGAGCTCATCAACCTTATTCCACCACACCTTCTCTAGGCGTTCGTTGTCGAAATGTTCCCCCTTGTCAGGAAGGTCTTTGGTCAGTGGTTGATCAGAAGAAGGTCCTACTACAAATGGAGGGTTAAAAAATGCAGAGAAGAGCCTTCTCTGACTGTACCTTCTTGGGAATGAAGAGGAGCATCCTCGATGCGTTCCTCTTCGACATGGCAGTCAGAATGGTCTCCAACCTCTTGACCAAGTATTCCTACCATGTCTATTGTCGCTTCAATTTTAGTTGCTACCATCGCATCGGTGGTCATAGTCTTTGCAGCTTCGGCAGCAGCCTTTGTTGCTACGGTAGTCGGTTCTTCGACCACCATCTCCACTGTGTCTTCGACCACAGGCAAAGCTACAAGGGGCTTCTCAATAGAAGCATCTTCAAGCAGTGGAAAAGACAAGCTATAATCATGTAAAGTAAGTTGGCATTTAAGAAGACATAGAGGTAAAATACTATGTTCATGCTTATGTTTTTATACCTTGTTTTCATGCCCTTTATCTTGAATTTAGAAGAAACTTTTTTGGAGATTAGTTTCTTCGACTTCTTCTCTTCGACCATGTCCGTCGATGCAGAACATCTACAATCTACAAAAGAACTATGTCAGTGAAGGTCCGGAGCAAGAGTTACTGCTCCTTGTCCCTCTTATTTCTCCTGGTAGTCGAATCCAGTTTCAACCACCTAGAGGATAGTCTCCTTTTCGATCATAGGTTCAACTGTTGTAGTAATCTTCTTCACAAAAAATACAAAACTTTTTCACTTTTCCTTTTTGAAAAGCCTCGAGAAGCACCTACTGAGTGAGTTTCAGTATTGTAGTAAAGGGTACCTTGATCTTAAGTCGATTGCTCTAGTACGGTTGCCCCTATCTCATCTGCGGCACTCACGTCCACAAAAAATTTCATGATGGGGCTAGTCAGAGCAACACGAGGAAGGATGGCAAGAGGAACAACAACACTTGAGCTCCCTTCTTCTTGTCGTGACTTTTGTCGACTAACACCTCTTGGCGAACGAGCCTTGGCTTTCTTCACCACTTTTTCGATGACCATCAGTTCGACCCCTCGGTCGTCCTAACGATTATTCATGCCTACAATCTACAAAAAGGAAGAATACTATTTAGTCGTTCCCTGGTCGTCTCCCAATAGAATCACTTCTTCTTCCAGTATGGCCATAAGATCGAGTGAACATCTGCATGTACTGCTCCATCTTACCATCATGGAGCTTTAGACCGTAGCTTCTGGCAATTCCAGTCTACCAGCTCATTTCATAGTAATACCAAAAGAGCTCAAGATCTGGAGGGATTCCAAGATACGCTTCACACAGGTACACAAATACACTCAACATGGTAATTGAATTAGGAACCAAGTTCACTAATTTGACCCCGAAGTCTTCGAGTATGATCGTAAGAAAAGGATGAACTAGAAGATGAAGGCCACACTCATAGTATGTCTAGAACACCGGGATTTGCCCAATCTCTCCTAATGGCCTGTTTTGTCCGGCAGCTTCAATCCATCTGACGAATTTTTGTAGAGGAATCTTCTCAGCATCCTCCAATGTCCTCAATTTCGCACTATCCATCTCCGACACCGGCCAATTGGATGATGGCTTAGTCATTTTCCCAAGTGGTTAGTTGGATTTGGAAGAGATTGAAGGAAGAAGATGAGTTGGTCAGTGGCGGAAAGCTCAAAACAGATTGGAGCGAAAGGGGAAGTAAGAAAACCTAAAGTTACCCTAAGGTAAGCTTTTATAACCGTGTGGGTTATCCGTCTCGCAACAACGAACAGTTATATCAGAATTGATCTGGCGGACAAATTGGTGGAAATCGATTGGAATTCATTAATTCCTCTAATTGATGTCTGTCTGTCTTGTGGCGGTTGGGGTAAAACCTTTGGCACTTTATTTCACTCTCTTGAGCTAGTGTAAGATTCTCCTCTCAATTGTGCATGTGTTGCACCTTGTGAGTAAGGAGAAGGGCTCTAGATTGCATGTGTTGCATCTAAAGGTGGATTTCGTATCCGCTTGAACTTGTGCATTAGTTGCACGTGGTGAGAGTCAAGCAAGGAACTTGACTTATTACTCTTGAAGGTTCTTGACTCTTAGGTGGTGTTGGAGACATCGTGCATGGTGATCTTCTCAAAAAGGTTGTGAGAAGACACTCGTAAGTTGTGAAGATTGGAGCTCACCTACCCTGAGCGGAAAGAACCACCACTAGTGAATTGAGATGATTGGCTTAATTCTTGGAGCCGATCTAATTCATTTGGGTCTACCTCAACATAGACTAGGGGAGACCAATAAGTCTCTGAACACCACGGTAAAAAGGAACCATATTAATTGTAGTTTGTTTTCTTGTGCTCAATTTACATTCAGGTAATTTACATTTATAGAATTAAATTGATTGCTTGTCATCCTAAGATTGCAAACCTTGAGTCTAGTACATTTAGGCTTTATTGTGCTAAACTAAATTGAGTTAAGCTTCTGCATTATATACTTGTTTTAGCCAAATATTTGATAGAAGAGAAAATTTTAAGACTACCTATTCACCCCTCTCTAGTCAGACTCTTCGATCTTACATCATTATATTCTAAAGAAAAGATAAAACTTATGATATCTAGTAAAAGTTCAAGTATGCATGCAGAAGATTTGCCTGTCCATGGTAGGCAATATAAAAAAGGTTCAAACATTGATTCAAGAGGTAGAAGCAAAAGAAGTACAGAGATAGATGAAAATCGAGGAACAGGAAGTCATATAAGTATTGCAAGAAGAACAATAATGACATATCTGAATGTTGAAAGTTGTAGAATAAGGAGAAGAGGAATAACAATTTCAAGAAGAATCAATAAGAGGATGAACCTAGAGCTACCGTTGTTACCAAAAAAGATTCTAATGGAGATGTTTTTATTGTGGCTCTGAGCCAAACAAGTAAAGAAGAGGACTAGTAGAAGGAGAGGAGAGCCAACACAAGGGGAGTTGGTGAGTGAGAATGAGAGAATGATCCTTCCTCCTACCCCTCTTGGGGGTTTATATACATGAGTGGGGTATAACAGTTTTCATTGCCTTTGTCGATAATTCCAAAATTGGAGATAAGTGGATTCTTCATGCAGCCTGTACTTTCCATATGAGCCCGAACTGCGAGTGGTTCATTACCTATGAAGCTACACCATATGGATCCGTGTTGATGGGTGATAATACACCATGCAAAGTTACATGTATTGGTTCTATCCTGATCAAGATGTTTGATAGCACCATTAGAACTTTATCGAATGTTCATCATATTTTGAATTTGAAGAGAAATCTTATCTTATTGAGTACTTTTGATGCTAAAGGGTACAATATTTAGGTGGAGATGGAGTTCTGAATGTCACCAAATGTTCTCTTATTATGATTAAGTGTGTTAGGAAGACTATCAACTTATATCACATGTGGAACACTATAATTTCAGTGCAATCTTTGTTGTTGTCTCAAATAAATCATCCGACCCTAATGCTACGATATTTAGCATATGCGTTTATGGTATATGTGTGAAGCTGAAATTATGGAATTATGCAAAAGGATTTGTTGATGGTCAAAGCATCAACAAGTTGAAATTTTGTGAATTTGTATCTTCACAAGCAAAAAGAGTGAAATTCAGCATGCGACACACTCTATAAAAGGCATATTGAACTATGTTCACTCGATTTGTGGGAGAATTCGCGTTTGTCACTTAGAGGTGCAAGCTACATGTTGATCATCATTGATGATTACTCTAAAATAGTTTGGGCATATTTCATCAATCACAAATCAGATGTATTCAAGACATTCAAGGAGTGGAAGATTACGATTGAAAGACAAACTGGCAAGTATATCAAGAAGCTACGTACCGACAATGGCTTAGCATTCTATTCTGGAGAATTTGAAGCTTTATGCAGGTTAGAGGGTGTTGTGAGACATTATACCATCCCAAGCACTCCTCAACAAAATAGTGTGGCCAAATGCATGAATAGAACCATCGTAGAGAAGGTTCGTTGTATGTTGTCAAACTCTGATTATCTAAGAGTTATTGGGTTAAAGACATATCCACTACTTGTTATTTGATTAATTGGTCACCCAATTTGGCTCTGCAGTAGATTGTTCAAACCTAAGAATATTTAGCTATCCTAATTATGCTTTTGTTAACAATAGTAAATTAGAGTCTAGAGCAGTTAAGTACATTTTTCTTGGTTATAAAACTAGTATGAAAGGATATAAATTGTGGAATCCTAAAACTATAAAGGCAATTATTAGCATAAATGTTACTTTTGATGAGTCTGCTATGTGTATGATAAGCCACATATTGATGCTCCCATTGAGAAGCAATCAAGCATGCAGGTGAAGCTAGCATGTTATTGGTTCAGGATTTACACCAGAGGTCAACAAGGAAAATATTCCAAAAATTCCTATTCTTGTGCCGCCAACACAATGTTCCATTGCAGTTGATACAGATAGGAGAAACATTTAGCATCCTAAAAGATTAATTGAAGAAGCCAATGTTGTGGCTTATTGTTTAAATATGGCAGAAGAGATTGAAGGTACTACAGAACCTTTATCTTATTTAGAGGCAATCTCTTCTGGTGCTTCAGAAAGGTGGGTGGCTGCCATGCATGATGAGATAGAATCTCTTGACAAGAATGGTATTTGGGAGCTGATCAAGTTGCCAATTGAGAAGAAGTCTATTCGCTGCAAATGGACCTTCAAGAAAAAAGGTGTTTCACTAACTGAAGAAGTTTGGTACAAAGCAAGGTTAGTTGCTAAAGGGTACAACTAAATTCCAGGTATTGATTTCACCTATGTCTTTTCCCCTGTTGTGAAGCATATTTCTATTTGCACTTTACTCAGTATTGTGACTATGCATGATTATAAGTTTGAACAATTATATGTGAAAACCACGTTATAGATGGGGAATTGGAAGAAGATATTTATATGGAGTAATCGAATGGTTTTATCGTTCTGGGAGAGGAGAATTTTACTTGCAAATTGCAAAAAATTCTTTATAGTTTGAAGTAGTCACCCAGACAATGATATAAGAGATTCGACTCATTTATGATATCTCAGGATTTTAAAAGATTTGATTATGATAGCTGTATTTATTTGAAGACTTTAATGATTCAGCTATTTATTTGTTCCTATATTTAATGATATGTTGATTGCTATAAAAGACAGTGCTGACATTTCAAAGATGAAGGCACAATTAAGAAGTGAATTTGAGATGAAAGATCTGGGTGCAGTAAAAGAGATTATTGGTATGGAAATCTTCAAATATAGACGGTTTGGCAAATTATAGCTAAGTCAAAAAGGGTATATTGATAAAGTTCTTTGTTGTTTCAACATGCATAAGACCAAACTGGTGAGTACTCTCTTACCTGCATATTTTCGACTTTCTTCAGCGTTATGTCCACAATCAAATGATGAAGTTGAGTACATATCTAGAGTTTCATATGCAAGTGCAATTGGTTCGCTTATGTATGTCATGGTATGTTTGTACCCCGATTTATCTTAATCATTAAGTGTGGTTAGTAGATACATAGCTAATCCTAGAAAAGAGCATTGAAAAGTAGTTTAATAGATTTTCATATATTTGCGGGGCACATCTAATGCTTGTTTACAGGTTAGGAAGACTAGAGTTGAACTCATTGGTTGTGCAAATTCTGATTTTGCTAGAGACTTGGATAAAAGAAGATCTCTTACTGGTTATGTATTCACTATTGAAGGGTATGCTATTAGTTGGAAAGTAAGTTTGTAAGCTATCGTTGCCTTGTCTACTACACAAGCTGAGTATATAGTTATTTTCTGAAGCTTGCAAAGAAATCATTTGGCTAAGAGATTTATTTACTGAGCTTTGTACAAGTACATCTTGCACTATAATATTTTGTGATAGCCAGAGTGCTATTTGCCTTATAAAAGATCAAATGTTCTATGAGAGAACAAAGCACATTGATATAAGGTATCACTATATTCGAGATGTCATTACTCAAGTTGATATTAAAGTCTGTAAGATAAGTATTTATGATAATCTAGCTAATATATTGACAAAGTCAGTTCCTACCGCTAAGTTTGAGTTTTACTCAAATTTAGTTGGTATTACTTACTAGTCCTTTGGACTTTCGGCACACAAGATATACATACTAATTTTATTGGAGGAGTTTATCACATATTTCGACTACTGGAGGGAATTCGGCTCAAGGTGGAGATTGTTAAAGTTGATCTAAATTCATACCGTATCTGTGTAGGACACTCATCGCCTCATGCCAGATGTGGTATGGCAGGTGTCAGGGCCATGCGCAGATGCATCAGACGTGGTGTCAATCTGTACCAACCGACTTTAATTCAGTTTCCTCTCCATATGGGACTCATTTCCCTTTCCCTATATATGTATCCCAGTAGTGCATAGGAAGGACAAGCACTCCATTGTATCTCTTCTCATTATAGTGATTTGCCTTTATGTGTCTGTGATTTTTCCGGTAAGTGTTTTTCACGTAAAAATTCGTGTCTCTCATCTCTATTTTTTTACATTATTTGCAACAATAAACATCCTAACCATTTAAGGGATACATATACTTTCTTGTCATGCAAAATACATTTAACTGAAACACAGCGAGAGCCCAAACAGAAAAGAAAACAAAATAGACTGAAACAAAAAATTTGTTCTAACTAAGACAAAAATGACAATAAACTCCATGAACCCTGACAGAAAACTAAGGGCGACTAATTTGGAGCGGCACCGTCTGCTTCTAGAGAGGTGAAGTAAGGACTGAGGATGGAATGGGGATTGAGAGTGGGTCGTGGATGCTCTTAACAGGTTAAGTTTGGTGCAGACGGGGTACATCCGCAACAAAATATCAGATGGAGCTTAACACCTCAAAATCAGAAAGCACAGATCTCAAAGAATATGGCTGAAAAAATCGACTGGGATTAAATTAGTTTTCAGTTGCCTGAGAATTAGCAATCCTGATCATTATTTACGTCTTAAGCACGAGACAAAAACGTTAGCTTGAAGTATTGTCCATTATTTACGTGCATGTACGTACCACTCTCCAGTACCGGGGCACTTCTCCTTGGTACTAGTTAAATCACTGAATTCCAGTACTTGCTTACCACATCAATGCCGTAGTAGTGCAATAACCACTACACAAACGAGTAATCTTAACTCTCCTCTAAACTTGGTGTTAAAAATCGGTGCATGGATGGATGCGTAGAACTACCTCAAGTTGGCCATGATGTCTTGCACACACTGGCCACAGCCAAGCACCCTTCTGGATTCACCTCCCCTCTTGTCCATCTTTCCCCTGTACATTCCACTCACCCCGAGCTCAAATCGAGCTCGGGAAACTACTGCAGTGCGTCAATCGTGAATGCCATTTATGCACAACCCCCTCTCCGATGAGCTTCTCACACATTCTTTAGCGTCAAAATATGTTCCTAGACCTCCTCTACATTTACTCTAACCCAATTTGGGAATTAATCCATAGGATCTCGCTAGTGCCATCGTCTTCTCAGGTTAGGCCATGAAACTACCATTAGTGACATATTTCCCTCTCTGGTGGGACTCATTTCAATTCCTTCGTCCTAGAGCACCCTTAAACCTCCCCTATTTTATCCTCAATTTTTTATTTGAGTTTCTCCTCACCCCAGATCGTTGCCACTGATGAGCTGTCCTCACCGCCTCGGGTCATCGCCAACACACCACCTCGGTGTTTCCCTGTCCACACCAACCAATCCAATGAGTTTCTTTGACCTTTATAAATGCTCGTCACATGTCTAGTTTTTAGGGATTATCGGCCACAGTGACTCGTCGGGTAGCAGGGTCGCCGTTGACGTCGTACATAGCTACGTCACTATTATATTTCGCCTTCCGCTGCGCCATCACCGCTCATAGGGTCGCCGAGACCGTAGGGTTCCATTTTGCTTCTCGCTTGTCGCCTCAGTGGTCCCTCTGGCTGGCACTGAGCTTAACCAAAGCTCCCATAACATTGCTATGTTTTTTCTTCTATCTCATTCTCTATTGACTGTTGGTAAATAGAGGAGATGAAGAAAAAGAAAAGAAGATCAAGAGGATAGGAGGCTGACCGGTAGGTCTAGCTATACATTTTTTTATGTATTTGATGATTATACTGACTAGGCTGCCATATCACCCTAAACACAAGCTTAAAGTAGACTTATCCCCCAACATTATCGCAAGTGACAACTAACAATTGCGCTCATGTACGGATGTTCCTTCAGGAACGGATGAATGCCATCCCTCACTGCGCGCTCATGTAGGGATCCAGGCCTTATGATTCGGTTTACTAAAGTAATTAGCTTTTGAACATAGTGTTTTTTAAATAGGATCTATAAGTTGATTGTAGTATATATTGTCTCAACTTCATCTATATCAGCTAAAATCACATGTGGATATTTCTTTCTTTCTCTCGCGAATAGACAGGATTCAAAAAGTTAAACCAAAAGGCACGGCCAAAAGGAACCACCTACGATCACATTGGGCCTGTTTGGTTCATGTACGAGTAGAGCCTGGCTCGTATCTAAGAGCCAAGCTCTCGTGGGACAGGTTGAGCGCATGCAACGCTGTCGTGTTTGGTTCACGTACGAGTAGAGTCTGGCTGAGAAGAGATATTGTTTGGTTGCCTGTACGAAGATATGTTGCATGAGATAAAAATAATATAAGATTATGATTATGATTATGAAGATATGTTATATGAGATGTTCGTATCTTATTATACCTTAAACTTCTTCAAAACACGTTAATAATACTTGATATTTACTAATATACACTAATAACATCATCAACTGACTAATCACCTGCATCCCGCGAGCCTGGCTCCCCAGAAACGCCCGATTCCCACGTTTCTCCAGAGCCTGGCTGCGGGGGGAATATTGCATGAGCAGAGTCAGGCTGAACCCAGCGACCAAGCAACCAAACAAGGAGACCCTGTATCCGGCCAGCCTGGCTCAACCGGATGCAGGCAACCAAACAGGCCTATTGTTCATAGAGCCATTAAACTAGCCGTGCATTGTTCAAGTATTTTGCGGTAACACGTTTTATTTAACTGAAGTCCAAACAAATGGTGAACTGCATGCATGCAGGTCGACCTGTTGAGCCGGATGCACTTGCCGTACCTGGTGGGGCTGCTGGGCTACTGCGCCGACCGGAGCCACCGACTGCTGGTCTTCGAGTTCATGCCAAACGGCAGCCTCAAGAACCACCTCCACCCGCCGCCGCTGGCCGCGGTGACCAGACGGGGCCGAAGGTGCAGCAGCCACCGCCGCTGGACTGGCAGACGCGGCTGAGCATCGCGCTGGACTGCGCCCGCGCGCTGGAGTTCCTGCACGAGCACAGCTCCCCCGCTGTGATCCACCGCGACTTCAAGTGCGGCAACGTCCTCCTCGACCACAACTACCGCGCCCGCGTCTCCGATTTCTGCATGGCCAAGATCGGCTCCAACAAGGCCAACGGCCAGGTCGTCACCCGCGTCCTCGGCACCACCGGCTACCTCGCCCCAGAGTACGTACATTGCATCACACGCACACACGTCGACGCGATCGATCTCGTACTTACAGGCGCCGATTGCTAATCTCAGGTACGCGTCGACGGGCAAGCTGACGACCAAGTCGGACGTGTACAGCTACGGGTGGTGCTTTTCGAGCTGTTGACAGGCCGGGTGCCGGTCGACACGCAGCGGCCGCCGGGACAGCACGTCCTGGTCTCATGGGTCAGTGGTGCATTTTTGCTCATGTGATTTGTCCTAGGATTCGTATACCCAGCAATCATGCGCACATGTGCTCACCAAGCTATCCACTCGGGATTCAATACCGAGGATAAATGGAGGGATTGAATAGCTAGATTAGGACCAACAGATGGGGCACACTGAAATTTCCCAAATCTATGCCATGCTGTGTTTTCCATGATGAGGATTAACTTCTTCCATCTTGTATGCCGAACAGGCGCTTCCGCGGCTTACAGAGTACAGACCGCGAAAAGCTCGTGCAGATGGTGGACCCGGCCCTCAAAGGCCAGTTCGCCATGAAAGATCTAATTAAGGTATCCCTACTAAATTTACCATGAAAGTAATGAATGCTTCGTGCTGTTAAAAACATCTCAGGCCATGGAACGCAGAAACTTCACGTGAATCTCGTAGGAAATTCAATTAGAAATTCTGCAAGATTGCAGCGCTAACTTTCCATCGAAAATTATATCTACATACAGGTTGCCGCCATCGCCGCGATGTGCATACAGACGAAGGCGGAGTACCGGCCGCTGATGACGGACGTGGTGCAGTCGCTGATCCCCATCGTGAAGAGCCCCGTCATGTCCTGCTGCTCCACGCCGCTCAGGCCCGTGCAGCACGTCATCTACATGAGCCCGCTGTAGGGAAGCAACACGTCATCTAGATGATAATGAAAGTTTCAGCTGTATATCACGTCGCTTGGGAGCAAGAGGCACACGTATCTGAACTGAAGAGAGAAGCAATTGTTTGATCAAGCTGTCCGGAGCTAGCCTCTTAATCCGACGATTCTTTCTGAGCTGATCTCTCTCTTGCTGCGTAGAGTCTCTCAGGTAGAGCTGTAAATAAGTCGAGCTCTCAAGCTTAAACTCAAGCGAGTATGAGTTAAGATCTAAGCCTGGATGTAGGCTTGATCTCGGCTTGAACCAAGCTCGATAACAATTAACAATTCAAAATACACTAATTTTCAATAATAAAGAAACTTTAAGCTTGATAAAAGATAACATGTAGTAATATTTAAGCTCAAATCGAACCTTAACGAGCTATTCAAACTCGGCTTGTTGAAACTTACGAGCTCAAAATCAGGCTTGAGCTCGACTCATTTAGAGCTCAACCGAGCTCGAGCAACTCATTTAGCACAATCAGTTCACAACATCCATCATATGTCATAGCTAATCAAGGTTACGGCTAACAGAAGCGTAATGCAATGCATGGTCCAAACCTATCATATTGTGTATCAGTGTGTCAATTTTAATTTAATTATTATGCCAAGTCAAGTTTTAGTTGAATAATTAAGCTGGGTGGTCAAATAGTTTTTTTTTCACCATTGACCTAATGCCCACTCTGATACCAACTATAACACCTTGGCCCTTCTCAGAGCCCAGGATGCTACCACTACAGCCACTTACAATCTCAAATGAGTGCTGCTATTAAAAATTTTGGCAATACCTTCCCTATTTATACGACTACAAATAGGAAGCAATCAACATATATAAAGCAAATCACAATAGGATAACCAAATCTATATCACATATAACCATAACATGCACAAACTTAAGGCTCCACGCTCATGAAGGCTTAACACCACAAGCTCGCAAACATTCTAAACCAAAAGGCGAGCCACATAAGACATATCATATAACGTTAGCACTAGGGCTGGATAACGAGCTGGCTCGGCTCGGCTCGGTCTGGCTCGGTAGGATAACGAGCTGGCTCGAGCTGGCTCGTTATAACTAACGAGCTAAAAAGCTAGCTCGGCTCGGCTCGATGACAAGCTCGAGCTAGCTCGTTTGGCTCGTGAGGCAGGGCCAAAAAATGTCTCCATCATATATTCATCCATGGAAGCATGGCTCGTTTGGGTACAATAGAGTACAAATTAACACATACATGGCTCGTTTGGGTACAATAGAGTACAAATTTACACATTAACACATGCAATAGAGTACAAATTAGGTCCATGGAAGCAGCATATGCATATCTAAATTCTGGAAGCATGGCTCGTTTGGCTCGTGAGCGCTCGCGAGTGGCTCGAGTTGGCTCGTTATAGCTAACGAGCTAAAATCATGTTTTCGGCTCGGCTCGTTATCCTAACGAGCCGAGCCGAGCCAGCCACGAGCCGAGCGAGCTAACGAGCTTCGAGTTTTTCGTCCAAATTAGTTAGCACTATCGGAGAAACTCATTCTCCTTTTTAAGCAAAGAGGACGGATCGTGTCCCAACAAACCTGCAACACTTTCAAAGCAAACTCAAATTAAGGTTTAACTAAATCAACTTAATAAGAGTTTAAACATGAACGCGAAGTGACCGGCTATGTGGTTATTTAACAAGTGTAGTGCAACAGGTCCTACTCCCATCACATGGATGCCATCAATCAGGATCACCTAAAAAAAGAGCCAACAAAACAAGCATGAGTCCCAGACTCAGCAAGTACAAAATAAAATAGTAACAACAGATACACATAACATTCTGTATCCAACACAGATGCTTCCATTCATTTTCATATAACTTTTCTCATTTTTCATCAACCATTCTTTACGCATTTGCAACTTTTCTCTGTCACCATACAAATGTGTATGCTCATGCACATGTCTTTCCTTTCTTTAGCTTATACTGGTATAGCGGAGTGAACACCCATTGATGCTCACCCAAATCCGTCCTCTTTCATGCGGGGACCTTAAGCCTGTCCTCTTTTATACGGGGACCTCAATCTCCGCTCTTGCGGAATGCTTACCGAAATAGGTCTTTTTCCACTCCCGTGGGATGCCTACTAAAATAGATCTTTCTCCACTCCCGTGGAGGGTCCACATAGAGTAGACCATAGATGCCATAAAAGCCATCATTTTCATGATATGAATACATGCAATGCAACTTTTCCATTTAAACATACCAACATGTCATGTTTCATTAACTACTATTCGGCAACATACCAACATCAACAATCTTCATATACCATCGCTCATCATTCATCATTATGCTAGCACGTAAACGGAAATAGGCAACTCACAATAGCATGGTAGATGGTGCATCAACATCAATTTCATAGCAATCACTACCCGAATTTACCGTTTTACCATGCACTTGCCTGATCAACCCCGTAGGTGATATGTGGACAGCACAGATCCCGAACCTCCATCTGAACAAGCATTATCCATTTTAATTCAGTGCTAACGCAAAACATACACATACGAGCAAACAGCATCGCTCTCACGCACAAACCCGACACAGTGAATTCCTCTCTCACCAAACACCTTCCCATTGTCCCGGTAGCCAACCGACCCATGAATTTAGCGATTTCATCATTTATACTGACGGATCGAATTCTATACACTTAATCTCGCCTTGCTCACCATCGGGTCGAAAAGACAAGCCCTCTAATCTTTCTTTTCGCTAATCTCTCTCTTCAATTAGTTATACTAATTAGCCTTACTTTGATTTATCATCTACTGACTAATACTACCGGTTGCTACTACTACTCTAGTACTCGCTAGTAGTACCACTTCTCTCCCCATTCATTCATTCTCTCCCTTTCCCTCTACCTCCATGAATTAACAAGATCAACAGTGGCAGCATCAATTTCACCATCCAAGCATCCATCTTAATAAAAGAGATTTTAATGGCTACACAAATCAATCCTAATAATCAACATATTTACTTCCACAAGATTCGATGAATAAGCAGGGAAGAAGGTTTTTGAGGCGTTACCCTAACCCGAACAACTGGATCGGGTCGTTACCTTCGTTCCTTGGGAGGATCTGATGGATTAGGCGCTGGTCGGACTTCCCTTCTTTTGCTTCCTCTCTTTTCCTCTTCCGTTTCTCCTCTCTCTCTCTCTCTCTCTTTTCATAGCCGACTCTCTTCTTTTCTTCTTCCCTCCTCCCGATCGACCCCCTCTCCTTACTTCTTCCTCCCAACTACCTGGCCCCTCCCTTCTCTTCCCTCGGCTGGCTGGCCCTCCTCCACTCTAGTTCAGCTCCCGGTTCTCCCCTTGTCTCCCTCTGCTGCGCGTCTGCGGCCGGAAGGGACGACCACGGTGCACGACCAGGAGGAGCAAAGGGGTGACGGCGAGCCTCGAGGTTGGCGGCAATGAGCGGGGGCGAGGAAGGCGAGGTGCGGGTGAGGAGCAACGGCGCTGGCGATGACAGCGCGTGCAAGCTGGGCAACACTTGGCAACCACGAGGAGGTGCAGCAGGGCGGCGACGCGCCTGAGATTTGGTATGATCATTTTCCTCTCCTTTGGAAAACAAACGGATTTGCTATCATCAGATTGATCTTACAGAAATGCAATCATTAGGTTGCACAATTTTACATGCAATGATTGGAACTGCAACTAAACTACACAAAACGAGGCAAAAAAATTACTGAGGTATCTTTTGAAAATACTTTAATTTTATCAATTTTGAATATATAACAACTATGTGAAAGCGCCTTTTTAAGCTATAACACCCAAATCTTACTAAAATTAGTAAGATTATCGTGGTAAACTAGATTTCATAGAATGAACAAAGGACATGAAACGGAAACGAGAGCTAAAGAAAAAATGCGCTAAGAGAATGCGCGAGGGGCAAGAGCTCGAAATGGGGAGGGCCAGTAGTATGCCCAAATGGAATAGTATCTCCGGAGGCCTTTAGAGTAGCTCAGGCCCATGCTGGCAACTGGGCTCTCTTTAACCAGGCCCAAGTGGACCAATTCTCGTAAGGAAATGAAGAAAGCACGGCATCAAATCAAACCAACTGGAACAGCAGTGAGGCCACTCGCTGTAGCGACCAGCCCATACAAACCAGCCACGTCTCCATTCCTTTCACGTCATCCCGAAAGGCCTCGAACCTTCTCCAGCTCTGGATGTGAATTAATTAGGCTCCCTTCTTTTAAGCTTAGCCTAGAAAATCTGAAAATTTTCTAAATATCAATTGATGAAGACGGTTTTCCCCAAAGTTCTATTATTGTTTGGTTCTACCCACACAGCTTATCGATAATGAATTTCTTTTATTTCTTAAATCTCTTGTTTTTAGAAAACAAAAGGCAAGTAGAAAAAAATAGGTGTAAAGCCTTCGATTCTCCTTCTGAGAACATAAATACAAAGATAAGGTGAAAAATCTTTGCTTCTTCTTTCAATTGGATAGAATCTCATACTCAACTTCAACAACTGATTTGATACTGATGTGTCCAAATCCCATGCTCCTACGCCGGGTTGATTGGTGTGTCAAAGACTAATGCTCCTTTTAAGGTTGATAAAGGTAAAGCAGTGGCCCAAGAACACACTATATGCTTAGATTTTAGCTTATATTTTTACAATAATTCGTTGTTAAACGATATGTTTCTTAAGGTGGAATTTACAGGTAAATTATAATGCAAAACTGTACTAAGTTCAGTTGTACCGATCAAAATCGCATGAGGCTATTTTTCTCTGCATACCACTTCTCACAAACAGCCCAGAATTCAAAAACCACAGCCATAAGCCTCAGCCTAAAAGAATCCACTCGAAATCTTTCACCATCAATCGAGCGGCCCCGTCCGGCTCCCTCGTTTATGTTCCGGCCTTCTCATTGGCTTGTTGCTCGTTTATGTTGGACTTTGGTTTTTATTTATAAATAATAACATTTTGTAGAGAAATTTATAGAAAGAGATACTCAAATATGATTTTAGCTAATATAAATGAAGTTACTATAGTGTGTACTGCAAACGACTACTATACCTCACATTAAAAAACACTTCGTTTCAAAGTTAGATATTATAAAAAAAGCGATTTCCTGTATAAAGCAACGTTTGAAAGCCTACTCTCACGTCCGGTAATATACAAGTCTGACGTATATATTTAGAAAATATATTATTTAAGTAATATATAATAGAATTATACTACAGTTGTTCATATTAAATATATATAACACCGCCTCATTCTATTATATATAAAATAAAATAAAAATATTGTTAAATATTATTTAAATAATATACTTTTGTTAATTTTGAGATCTATTTTTAGGCAGCAATATATGGTTTTTTACTATAGTTTATTAGTCTAATAAATAGTGATTGCTAAGAGAAGAAAAAGAAACAAACGTAGCTGAAAAAGGCAAAAAAATAGTGGACTTTTTTTTTGTACTTTTGGCATAATTTGAATTTACAAGAATGGCGTAGTCGTGTGAGAATAGCAAAATAACACTTCTTCTATCCAAAGTGGTCATGCGGCAATCCTGGGGGCCACCCTACATGAGGTGATTAGGTAGGGTAATTAATTCTAATTAGTGATTTCGTTTAGATGTACTAGTTTGGTTTTAGATATAGCAAATGAGCTCCAAAAATTACAAAATTTTGTGTGGAGCCTCCCGACCTTGATGTAAATGTTTTATTGTAATTTTATCCATCCTAAATTTCACTCTAAAATTCATTTAAGTAGACTCATCCTAGGAATTTTTAATGTAGCAAATTAGCTCCAAAATTATGAATTTTTAAGATTCCTTGCACATTAATTTAATTGTGTAATTTCTCTAGAGTTTTACATGGTTGAAATTATCTTAAAAATCAAGGGTTTAGGTCTCAAAAATTGGATTTTTGTTTTTCAAAATTAGGTTTTATGATTTTATGTGATTTGGAATATGCGAAGTTTAGTACGCATGACTATTCTATGTCATTGTTAGACCATGTGGATGGTTGTAAATAAAGTGATGATGAATAATTGATGTTTAGATTGCTTTGGATTTTGCCGTTGACCGACGAACAGCGCGCGGAGACAACATGGCCATGCGAGCGTAGGGTGTCATAGGCGTGGTGGGATTCGCGGGCGTGCAGGCAGGGCACAGGGCCGTGCAACGAGATGGCGATGTGACTTGACGGGCAGAGGACAGCACATGGTCGTCGTCCGGCCGCACGTGGCGAAGTGCACGCGTTGGCGCCGGCGCGAGCGGCGCGTGAGAAGACATGGCCGGGGGGATTCGCGGCGGGAACACAACGAGGCTAGGCATGGCGAGGTGTGGCGCGATGTGGGGGCGGTAGCTCCGGACCGGGAGTGGCGAGGGGACACGTTGGGGCAGTGCTGGGGAGCCGGACCACGGCACCGTGGCGCAGCGTAGGGCACAGTCGGCTGACAGGGCGAGGACAAAGGGAGGACGACAGCACATGGAGAGGAGCAGCACGTGTGGGGGGATACACGGCCGGTCATGGAACAGAGGGGAGGGCCTGGGCGCCAGAGAGACAGGAGGGAGGGAGAGAAAGAAGAGAGAAGGGGCCCAATGGCAGTGAAGGAGAAAAGATGAGGGGGAAAAGAAGGATGCATGCCCACTTGGAAGAGAGAGGAAAAGGAGAAAGAAAAAAAATTCCAACAAGGAAAAGAAATTAAATTTTAACTTTTGAATTTTGGCACGCTGATACTTGAAAAGTTCGGCACTTTGATTTCTATTTCGATTTACATTGATGATTCGAGTCGAGACAAAATTATATTTTGAATTCGTCTAGATTTGGATTTTGGGGCTTTGACTTGGAAGTTTATATTAAGATTGAAGTGTGGTTCTAGATTCCTTTTAAACTTTTGAAAATCCAAAAAAATCACACAAACTGGAAGAGCGGAAAAAATTGAAATTGAACTCGAATTTTGAATTTTTTGCGCAAGCTCAAAAACATGCCCAAAAATGGGATGTTACAATATGTCCTCTTTGCAGTACTTTATCTATCGTAAACACAAAGTGCCAGCTGTGACCTATAAACGGATTCTGATGTAATCGCTTATCTCATGAAGGAAGGCAGCCGACAAAGTTGCATCGTCTGGAATTCTGGATACTCTGTTGTGGCGCCAGATTTCTTACATGGGGACCCTTACGCACCTGACAATGCTGAGAGACCGATACAAGTGTGTATTAAAGAGCATGTGCCGGTTTGTTTCCCCCTGATTCCTTAAATCCTTTCCTGTTTCTTTTTTTAAAATATTCAGGTCACATGTTTCAATTTATCTTTAAGCTATCTATTTGAAAATCTTTCCAATGTCCATCTCATGACATTGCTAGCCTACACATTGACTCATACAGTCTTCACTAAAGCAACCAAGTGTGGGGGAATGATGAAAAATCCAATAGGTCCAAGCCTGAGAACATGGTGTAGATGGCAATATGAGATGACTTTCTAAGAACATGCAGGATATTGTTAGTTTGTTGTCACTCCCTATCCTCCAAAGCGCTAAGTTTTGCTTTGGATGTTACTGCCCGCTCGTATTAATATGACAAGGATGCATCTTCTAATCTATCTAATCTAAATTTTGACTAACTGCTGTTTGGTGGCAGTATATTATTTCTGGTACCAATACAAGCAGTTGCAGATACTACCCCCTGGGGAAAACATGCCTGCTTCAGAAATGTTCTTAAATTTAACTAGGTTTATATAAGGGTAATGATGGGGCACAACATTTCATTATGATAGCTACGAATTGTTAGAGATATATGTATAGTTTGTTATTCCCCATTGTTATAAGGGGTTCTTTGCATATTTCCCACCTGTACTTTGTGTATATATACCGGCCCATTGGCCTCATATGAATACAAGCGCTATTCATAACATGGTATCAGAGCCAAAACTAGGGTTTTGGTTTACCTAGGTTCCGCGCCGCCGCCTCCTCCTCGCCACCGCCTCCCCGCGCCGCCGTCGGCCTCTCCCGTCTGCCGCCGGCCTCCCGCGCCGTCGCCGGCCTCCTGCGCCGCCGTCGGCCTCTCCTCCGACCGCGCCGCCATCGCTCTCCAGCGCCTCCACCGCCGCTGCCGTCCTCCACGCGCCGCCGCCGCTGGTCGCCGCCTCGGCGGTGCCTCGCCTCGCACGAGCCCGCGCGCCGGCCGCCTCCGTCGCCGCTCGACTCCGCCACCGGCCGCCGCCGCGCCGCCTCCGCCGCCTCCACCTTCCGCTCGGCGCGGCGCCTCGCCTCTGCTGAGCCGCGCCGCCGCCTCCGTCGGCGCTCGCGCTGCGCCGCTCGCCGGCCGCGCCGCGCCACCGCCTCTGTTCTAGGGTTTTGCCTAGAACGCGGCTCGTCGGGGCTTCGGTCTCGGTCGGGTTTTTGTAACCGACTCGAGAAAAAAAGCAAAAAAAGCAAAAACGCTCGTTCTAACCGCCGCGCCGTCGGTGCCGCTGTTAGACTTCGTTGCCTTGGTCGCCGCGCCGCCGGCGCCGCTACCAATGGGCACCGTTTCCCTCCCTCGCTGCCCGGTGATCTTTGATGGTGTTAATTACACCGACTTCGCGTCTCACATGCGCATTCACATGCGTGGTCTTCGTCTCTGGGGCGTCCTCTCTGGCGATGTCACCTGCCCGCCTTGCCCTATTCCTCCGACGGAGCCTACGCCTGTTGCATTGCCTCCGACAGCTGATAAGGCTGCTGCTGATGCTGAAGCTAATGATAAAGCTGCCGCTGCCTACCAGGAGGCTCTGGATTCCTACAAAGATCGTCTGACCGTCTACACTCAGTGGTACGATGACGACGCTTTCCGCTTCTTGTCTTCATCGCGATGTCCACCTCGATTTTCTTACGAGGTTGTGGGACTCTCTTCGGCTTTCCAGATGTGGACTCATCTTCGTCAGCGCTACGAGCCCTCTGGTGATGCCCTGTACCTGTCCGTGGTCCGCCAGGAGCACTCTCTTCAGCAGGGTGATGCTACTGTTGACGCCTTTTACGCTCAGAGCTCTGCTGTCTGGCGTCAGTTGGACTCACTTCGCGCTGCCGTGTTGCCGTGCACTCGTCCGTGCTGCTCGAGGTTCGTGGCCGACACAGAGTTTCAGCGGGTTTACGAGTTCCTTACTCGCCTTCGTCCCGAAGTTCGAGCAAAGGCGTGCCCGCCTCCTGCACGCCACCCTCGTGTCACTCTCTGAGGCTCTTACCGAGATACGCGCAGAGGAGACTCGTTTGAGTGGTGCTTTGGTTTGATGCCACTCCCTCCGTGCTCGCCGCCGTCCGCTTTGCTACACGCCTTCTCCGGCGGCTACCACAGTGGTGGTGGCCGTCCTCCGTCTGGAGGTGGCCGTCCTCACTGCTCCTCTGCGACAAGGATGGCCATCACGAGTCCCAGTGCTACAAGAAGAAGCGGCATCTTTCACGCCGTTCTTCTACTGGCACTAGTGCTTCTACGACGGCGTCTGCCTCGACTTCTTCAGCAGTTCTCTCACCGAGCAGAGATAGCCGGACTTCGACGCCTACTTGCCGCCTTGTGTTCTCCTCGGCGAGTTCTCGCGAGTTCTCGCATCGACTCTTCAGCACCGAGAGACCACCTCCTACACAGTCAGGTACCTCCCCGTGGATTCTTGATTCTGGAGCATTCTTTCACATGACTCCTGATCCTTCCACTCTGTCTTCTATTACACCTCTTGATTCACCTGTCAGTGTTCTTACTGCTGATGGAACATCTCTTTCGCTCTCAGTCGAGGATCTCTTAACAACTCCTCTTTTCATGTTCCTTCATTGCTCATGTTCCTTGCCTTACATTGCGCCTTCTTTCTGCGGGCGACATCGACCTTGGTTATCGAGTTATTCTCGACTCGACTCTTGTTGTGTTCGGGATGTCACACGGGAGCTCGTTGGTTCGCCCTCGGCCGTGACTCACAGCGTCTCGGGAGCTTGACGGCTTCACCTTCCTTCCGCCGCCACCATCGGCGCCGGTCTCTCGCTTACGCCGCCGTCTCGGCTCTTTCCAGCGGTGGCATCACCGTCTTGGCCATCTGTGTGGATCCGCCTGCCGTCCTTAGTTCGTCGTGGTCTTCTGGGGTCCGTCTCAGGAGACGTGTCTTTAGATTGTCAGGGCTGTAAGTTAGGTAAACAGATTCAGCTTCCTTATCCTCATAGTGAGACTGTGTCTCAGCGTCCTTTTGATCTTGTTCATTCAGATGTTTGGGGTCCGGCTCCTTCGTTTCGAAAGGGGTCATCGTTATTATATTATTTTTATAGATGATTTCTCTCGCCACACTTGGATATATTTCATGTCTTCTCGTAGTGAGGTCTTACCTATCTATAAACAATTTGCCACTATGATACACACACAGTTCTCCACTCCTATTCGTGTCTTTAGAGTGATTCTGCCGGCGAGTACCTCTCGTCACTGCGCAGCTTCCTTGCGAGCAGGTACTCTCGCCGATTCTCTTGTCCTCGGTGCTCATGCTCGAATGGTGTCGCTGGCGCAAGCATCGTCACCTCCTTGAGACGGCTCGTGCTCGATGATCGCGCCTCTATTCCACCTCACTTTTGGGCCGAGGTCGTTTCCACTACCACCTATCTCGTCAACATCCAGCCCTCTTACGCTCTTCAGGAGCGATCCTCGTTGAGCGTCTCGTGGTCTTCTTCGACTACTCTACCCTTCATATGTTTGGCTGCGTTTGCTACGTTCTCCTCGCCTCGAGAACGCACCAAACCGACCGCTCGATCTGTTGAGTGTGTCTTTTGGGATACTGATGCGAGCACAAGGGTTATCGGTCTTTGGGATCTGTTGGTCGTCGGATGCGGGTTTCTCGATGTGACTTTCGACGAGTCTCGTCCATTCTACCCACGTCCCGCCTCTCCTTCGGCTTCCTCTCGTGAGTCTCTATCTTTCTTGACCTTTCCGGATACACCTATATCTGCTTTGCCTCGTCCACTGTCCCACCGAGTCTCCACATATTCCCCTGGCCTCTCTCCGTTGTCGCCGCCTGTGTCGTCTTCTACGACTCCGCAGGCTCCTCCCACTACAGTACCTCCTCCCCTTCTCTACTACACTCGTCGACCTCGTATTGAGGATCTTCCAGATGAGCCATCTTCTCATGATGTTCCATCTTCTTCTGATGCTCCATCTTCCCCTGATGGGTCATCTTCTCCTCGCTACGATCTCCGCGATCGTCAGTCGATTCGGCCTCCTGCCCGTTTTGCCTTTGCTGGCGCAGCTACTCGTGAGCCTGTCTCCTACCGGGATGCTGTTACTCACCCTGAGTGGCAGCTTGCCATGGCCGAGGAGATTGCTGCTCTCGAGCGCACTGGTACTTGGGATCTTGTTTCTTTTCCATCTCATTCTCGTCCCATCACATGTAAGTGGGTCTATAAGATTAAGACTCGCTCTGATGGCTCTCTTGAGCGCTATAAGGCGCGTCTTGTTGCTCGTATTTTCCAGCAGAGCATGGTGTTGACTACGACGAGACTTTTGCTCCGTGGCCCACATGACCACTGTCGCACTCTTCTTTCGGTGGCGTCTGCTCGCCATCGGTGCATTCTCGGCTTGATGTCAAGAATGCCTTTCTTAATGGCGAGTTGCGTGAGGAGGTCTACATGCATCCGCCACCGGGTATTCTGTCTCGAGGGCATGGTCCGCCGCCTTCGCCGCTCTCTCTATGGCCTTAAGCAAGCCCTCGTGCTTGGTTTGAGCGCTTCTCCTCTGTGGTCACCGGTGCTGGTTTTTCAGCTAGTGATCATGATCCTGCGCTCTTTGTCCACACTTCGTCTCGTGGTCGGACTCTTCTTCTCCGTATGTTGATGATATGATCATTACGGAGATGATTCTCAGTACATTGCCTTTGTCAAGGCTCGTCTTAGTGAGCGATTCCTTATGTCGGATCTTGGTCCTCTTCGTTACTTCCTTGGGATTGAGGTTACTTCCACTCCGGATGGTTTCTTTATGTCCCAAGAGAAATATATTCAGGATCTTCTTGATCGCGCCTCTCTCATCGATCAGCAGCTTGTTGAGACTCCCATGGAGCTCAATGTTCACCTCCGACTCTCGATGGCGAGCCTCTTTACGATCCGACTCGCTATCGTCATCTTGTTGGGAGTCTTGTCTATCTTGTCTTACTCGTCCGGATATCACTTATCCAGTTCATATTCGAGTCGCTTTGTTTCAGCTCCCACTCAGTTCACTACAGCCACCTTCTTCGCGTCGCGATACCTTCGTGGGACTATCTCTCGCCGTCTCTTCTTTCCACGTTCCATTCGTTACAGCTTCAGCCTATTCGGATGCTACTTGGGCGGCGATCCTCTCGACCGCCGGTCTATCTCTGCTTACTGTGTTTTTCTTGGTGGTTCTCTTATTGCCTGGAAGACGAAGAAACAGACTGCAGTGTCCCGTTCGAGTGCAGAGGCTGAGTTGCGAGCTATGGCTCTCTTGACAGCAGAGATTACTTGGCTACGGTGGTTACTTGAGGATTTTGGTGTTTCACACTACACCGACCCTCTCTTGTCGGGCAAGACAAAGCTATCAGTATTGCTCGTGATCCTGTGAAGCATGAGCTCACAAAGCATATTGGTGTGGATGCTTCTTTCATGAGGTCTTGTGTGCATGATCAGGTGATTACTCTTCAGTATGTGCCTTGAGCTTCGATAGCGGATTTCTTCACAAAGGCCTGCACTCGAGCACAAAGATAGCTTCTACCTCTCCAAACTCAGTGTTGTTGATCCACCATGAGTTTGAGGGGGGGTGTTAGAGATATATGTATAGTTTGTTATTCCCCATTGTTATAAGGGGTTCTTTGCATATTTCCCACCTGTACTTTGTGTATATATACCGGCCCATTGGCCTCATATGAATACAAGCGCTATTCATAACACGAATGACCGATCTATACATCTTTCTGTACTTCCATGTCCTCAAGTTATCTTCCCCTTTTTGTGCAAAAGATGATTTGAATAAAACTCATTGCCCGCTGGTTCCTTCACTTATTCATCTTTAAATTCTTTTTTATGTTGTTAAACAATTAATGTAAATAAACAAAAAAATGTTCCTTATTACAGGAAAAAGCATTTGAAGAGGCAAAACCGGTTATTGCTGCTCTAAAAGGAAATAGGAGTGTCAAGTGTTGGGGCTGCAGGTTATTGCTGGGGTGGTAAGCACTGTTTTGTGGTCTATTTTGTTTTTTTACTTCTGAACTCAACATTTGAAGTTTCAGCCTGCTAATCGTCGTGTTTCTTCTCTCCACATATCAGCAAAGGCTGTTGTGGAGTTAGCAAAAGCTCATGAGATCCAGGCAGCTGTATTGTTGCACCCTTCTTTGGTTACTGTTGATTGATGATATCAAAGGTCAAATGTCTTCCTTGAGAATTTTACAGATGCACTAACATTGTTCTATTTCAAAGGTTTTGAATTCTTACTCTATGACACGTGCTATCTAACATCAAAGGTCAAATGCCCAATCGCTATACTTGGAGCTGAAACTGATCGTGTGTCCCCACCAGAATTGGTCAAGCAGTTTGAGCAGGTTCTTTGTTCAAACTCAGGGGTAAGTTCTCATTTCGAGCAACATGATCTTCAAGGCAGCATTTACTCGAGTTCTATCAAGCATCCTTGTAATTAAGAGCCATCCAGCATTTAGGCCAAGAAATCAATCTTTTACCTTATGAGCCCCTACACTTGGCATTTTAGAATTATAAGCTAGTGTTATGGTGCAGCCGATTTTTCTAGGGAAAAGGTAGAGACACCTTCTACCTTCTATTCACCAGAACTTGTAAAATGTACTATGAGGAAAAACGAAACAAGGCAGAATAAAATTAGGAAAAAGAAGCTATAAAATACAGTAGAAGATAGATAAATTGGAGAAACACATTGTCGGTAGGAGAGTATTGTAGAACTGGAGCTTAAAATCTTTCTATTGAGCCTTTCATCCTGAGATGAGTTTTTGGGCCTACAGATTGGTCACTTTGTCAAGATTTTCCTGGGGCCGAGCATGGATGACCGTGAGATACAACAACGACGATGCAGCAGCCGTCAAGAGCGCCCATGGAATCCCTGGCGGACATGACCGACTGGTTTATAAGAACCTGAAGTGAACTTGAAGTAGCAGCCCTCCTTGTGATAAGCTCGTCACTGCTTATCAGTCATCGTGCAAGCATCCTGGGTTTATGTTATGGTATTAGCTGTAGGGCCTGCATCTTTGGTTGGGCGGGCGTCTCAGACTGTCCGGTGCTAGTATGTAATATGCTTTGCTTATTTCGGAGTCTGCTTGTGCTGAACTACTGCACCTGTAATAAAATGTGATCGCCGTTGCAGCTTGGAGAGCCGATACGCTTGCCTTTGCCTATAACTTTCCTTGTGATTAGTTACAGAGAGACATGAATCAATAAGATCTTTGAGATCAGATTGCAAATTTTACTTGCTTGAGAAAAAAATGAGAGGATATTTTAGAGACGCAAATGCTAAGAAGATAACTGATTAGTGATTGCAGAAAGGAGAACCCTGGATGCCTAGACATTGCAGGCTACGATCATTTGGGCTTCAGCTTCTGACTTCCGGCTTATTTTTCACTATTTATACATTTCGTGTTTTTCTAAACTTTTGATTTTTTGTAGAGCTTTTTTGCCGGTTCTTTTTTTCCGTATGTGTTTGTATTATACGTAATAGGCTAACATATTTGTTATATTTTTTAGTTTTTTAAAATTTAATTATGCTAAATAATACTCTGTCAGCTATAATATTTTTCCAGCCAGTTATAATATTTTTCAGCTAAAAAAAAGTCCAAATAATCACCACTTTTATCTGACGTTTTTAGTACCATCTGTTTATTATTACACTTGCAATGCAGAGAACCCGTGGGTTAGTTCTGCTCAGGATTCGCGCTGCGCGCGGCAACCTGACAAAGAGCAAAGCTCAGCATCAAAATAGCGTCACCGGTGAGGTCACCCGCCGGCGTATAAACAATTGCCGACCAGTACCACTTGGATTTCTGAACCATTTTTTTCAGAGTCTGGGCGCACTGTCTCTACTGCAGTGTGCGGTCTCTTCTTCAGTGGTGATCTTTTGCAGGAGACTACAAGGTGCTTCCCTATTAATTCTAGCATATGCTATACCTGACAGGAGGAGAGAGAGTTCAATGGCGAGCTCGCACTGTTGGGAGAACCCGCCGGCGCTGAACCCCTCCGGCGGAGGGGGTGAGGTCGTCGACGACTTCGGCGGGCAGAAGGCGTACGTCGCCGGCTCCGCCGGCTCCAAGGCCGCCGTCGTCCTCATCTCCGACGCCTTCGGTAATTTTGATCGAGTTAAACAGCAAGGATCAATCTTCTGCTTTTCTCAGGCTCTCTCGCTAGAGATAATGACTATTAAAAATCATTTCCCTCTATGCAGGATTCGAGGCGCCAAACCTGAGGTACACTATGATTTATTTACTTTTAGTTTTCTTTATACGTTCTTTTCTAGAAAGGAAATCCCTGCACCGAGTGAGATTAACATTCTGGAACGGTGGTGGATGTTGTAATCCGATCGGTTTGTTATTTCCTTTGCGCCTCCACCACGCAGTTGCTTGCTTAGTTTTAAGGGGTGGTGGTGCCATCAAGAATTTGGACTACTGTTGTCAGCAAGAGCTTTGAAAATGTGTCCTCCCCTTCCATGTCAGGCGCTAATTTATACCTGACTTTGTACATGTTGTAACAATATCTGCACACTGATAAGGATGATAGGCCTGCATATTGGGATTAGTTTTCCTGCCTGCTATGGTACAGATATTTTTGTTAGCGACAAAACTTTATTCAACCTTCCCAATCTCCCACTTCCAAATCCACTCTCACTTGTAGGATTAGTGGGCGATGAAAGACATGCTAGTAAAGTGCAAAAGAAATGAACTCGTCTACCGTAGACACACTGTCTTTTTTTTTCTTTCAGAAAATTGTATCTAAAGCCTTAAGGGTGTTAGTGCCACAACATGCCCTTCTCAGTTTCCAAGTCTGAGATATGTATTTGCTACAGACTGTCTGGTGCTAATTGCTTGGCTCTGCTTAGGGTTTAGAATTTGGGCCTATGGAACCTGAGTCCGGACTACCAAGTAGTATGAGATAATTCTCAGTAAGGGCACTGGAATTACAAGAACAGTGGAGCTTCCATTTGTAGTTTTCAATTCAGATTTGTCTCTGTATCTACTACATACCTGCCTTTTTTGTGCGACGAAAATATACCTGCCTATTTGATCAACTTAATTTGGTATGTGCATTACTTCCAGATGTATTGGGTAAAGGGATGGCTAGAATTTTGGATGTCATAAAGAGATGCTGAGTTTGTTAAGCTGTGGCAAAATTAGATTGGTACGGCAGTTAAGCTGTGCTCTTATCCTTTCTTTGTAGCACATTTGTTTTTGCTAGCTACCCTCAGTTATGAATTGACACTAATGCTAAATATTTATATCATGAAGGAAGATAGTTTCTTGCTAGTGCTAACCTTCAATTATGAATTGACACTAATGCTAAATGTTTATAACATGAAGGAAGATAGCCGACAAAGTTGCTTTGTCTGGTTACTTTGTTGTGGTGCCAGATTTCCTGCATTGTGATCCATACCAGCCCGACAATCCCAACAATCCTGGAATGTGGTTACAGTCACATAATCCGGTTTGTTCTCCTAAACTTGATACAGATCCTTTTTGTGTATGGTTTCAGGACACCTTGTTTCTATTTTTTGTTGAACTTATTTGCGTGGAAATGTTTCCAACTTCAATGTCACAAAGTTCCTAGCCTAAATTATTTGTTTCAGACAGTGACATCAATCAACTTTGCAGATATCACAGAAAAACTTTATGGTCCGAGCCTCAAGAATGTTGTGAGCTTGAATGAACATTTTTCAGATATCCACATGAGATGACTATCTAAGCTTTCAGTGGTTTGACATTTCTGTTCAATATCGGAGAGTACTGGTTATAATGCTCCGACTTCTTAGTTCTTACCACTAAGACACATTAATGTGTTGAGAATTCCTCTTCTGATCTAAGCGTTGCTAACTAGATCCCCCCACCCACACACACCCGCCCACCCCAGAATATAGGGTGCGTTCTTTTCAGCTGTGGTTGATGGATTATAATTGCAGCTGATGGTTTTTGGCACTAGCGCAAGCGCTTATGCGAACGAACCGAATGCTAGTAAACCGATAAGCCGTTTTGAAAAGGCTATCCTGATAAGCTGCTTTGAAATGACGACGGAAAAATCATCCCGTTTGTTTGTTCGGAGGAAACCATAAGTCATAAGTTGAAAAGAACTAAGCCATGCTATCTGTTTTGGAGCAAAATTTTTTTTTCTGGAAGCAGTACTCAACATTGATTGGAATACCCTGCTTTTATGTTCAAGTATTGATAAAATGGCAGTATTTTTATTAAAATGGCTCTGAATGCCCTCAAAGCTGGTTCCTTTTTGTTTCTTTGTAATATATCTCAAACAATTTCAAATTGGTTAAGAAACAACAATTGTTTCTTATAATAGCAAGTGGCGTTTGAAGAGGCAAAACCAGTTATTGCTGCTCTGAAGGAGAAGGGAGTCTCTACCATCGGGGCTGCAGGTTATAGCTGGGGCGGTAAGTGTGAATTTTCATAGTGTTTTAATTTTTGAACTAGAAATTTGAAGGCTGGCACTAATCTTGTGTTTGTTCTGACATTCTTTCCTTAACCATGCACTGATAATCTTAACACTTATCAGCAAAGGTGGTTGTGGAGTTAGCAAAAGTTCATGAGATCCAGGCTGCAGTATTGCTACACCCTTCTTTAATTGCTGTTGATGACATCAAAGGTCAAATTTGTTATTCTTGGGTTTCTCCTCACGTCCTAAAATTTATCTATTACAAGGGCTTCAAATGCTTAACCTGTGATTTGTTATCTAATTCTCAGAGGTCAAATGTCCCATTTCTATTCTTGGAGCTGAAATTGACAGGTCATCCCCACCCGAAGTGTTAAAGCAGTTCGAGCAGATTCTTTCTGCAAACTCAGGAGTAGGTTCTCATACCTTTGATAAGTTGATCTTTAAGCTAGAACATTTACGTACATGAGTATTAAATGTTCAAATTCAATAAATAGTTTACTACTGAACTAAATTGTCATAATATAAAATCCTTCGAGTGCCAAATGGTGGGGCTTGGTATTATATATGTCTAGTAGCTAATTTGACATGGTGGGTCCACCATGTCATACTGGCTAAAATGTGACAGAATGGGGCTCTTTGATCAAATTTGGTGTAAAAGGTATAGTTTTGCGAAGTGAAAACTTAAAGGTGCTAAAAGACTTCGAAGGGTGGACTTCTAAGCGCTGGAAGACAAATATGCTAACCGCTTGGCAGGCTGGACAGGCAAGATGCTCACCCTAGCGGGTAGGAAGACCCTTGTCAAATCGGTACCGACGGCACAATCCACCTACCTCCTCACGGCCATCAAACCACCTAAATGTGTGATCATGTCCCTCAATAAGCGGATGAGATGGTTTCTTTGGGCTAGATCAAAACAACAATTAACGGGTGGTAAAAACAAGGTCAGCACTCAGCAGAGACAGAGTTTGCAGACTCACAGACCTTAGGGGCCTTGGCATCCTGGACCTGGAACGCTTTGCCAGGGCACTCAGACTAATGTGGCTATGGCAACAATAGGGAACTCGGCCAAAACCTTGGCAAGGGATGGACATCCCGTGTGATGACCAAGACGGACGCATCTTTGCAACGGCTACTACCATAACGATAGGCGATAGAATGAAATCGTCCTTCTGGACCTCAGCTTGGGCAGAAGGGAACAGACTCTGTGATATCGCCCCTAGCATCTACAAGGAAAAAATGTACTTTAAGTGCTGCTTTAGTAGGAAATAACCGGTAGCATGATCTCTATTGAATGGGGAACCTCACCTCGCAACACATACATGATCTAGTCACCATCTGGGGGTACACTTCAAACATAATCAGAGGATCGTTGATAGCAATCGGAGGGTGAATGATTGCAACAAGACAATGAAACCCTTTTTTATTTTCTACCTTTTAATATGCAAAACCAGAAATAACAAAAGGAACTTAAAAATATTTTTCCTGAATTTCTCGTAGCAATTCTCAGAGCGTCATCGCAGCAAATTACTGTAGCGAGGTACTGTAGCAAAACACTGTAGCATACTGTAGCGATTTGCTGTAGCAGCAGCCTTCCGATCGATCAGCTAGCGTGCTCATTTTTTTTAAATCTTCTAATCAATTTATTAATTAAAACTAATTCATGTATGCAAGCAACAAAAATACCTAGACATAGATCAATGCATGGAGAATTTATAGGAATCAAAAAACCAAGAAAAAGGATAATAGATGCGAATTAAAAAACTTACAAACTTTTATTCAAAAAGATGAACACTGTTCATCCATCAATCTCCTCAATTCATATACGTGAATCCGCCGCAAACTCTTCTATTCGCTCGCACGCGCGTCTTCAAAACAACGCCTTCTCCTTTTCCTCACGCGTATTTTTCCTCCACGGCTCCTCGGTACAACTCTTGCCATGCCACCGCATGCATATATATACACACACACCCAACTCCAACTAGGCCTTAAAATCCTAATCCAACTCCAACTAGGCACCGGCCTTAATCCAACTCCAACTAGGACTTCAATCCTAATCCAACTCCAACTAGGACTTGAATCCTAATCCAACTCCAACTAGGCACAGGCCTTTTACCTCAACTAGATTTTTGGCCCACTAATTTTCAAGGGACCCAAACCCTTCCTAACACGGGTTTTTCACACTCACGACTTTTCTAACACGTCACGTGTCGAAGCCTCCAGGGCGGCACCTCCGTAGCTTCTCCACGTATCATCCACCTTCGATCTCCATGCGCCCAAGCATGAGCCCGATCATCTCGTGACCTCCTTGACCGTCCGAACCTCGGATCTCCCATCCTAGTTCCGGTCCACCTCGTCACCGACCATGATCGCCTCCATGCTCAACTGCACATGCAAAGACCAAAGAACATTCTTCCGGCACAAGTTCGTCTCAACTTGGCCAACATCATCCGCACACACGCAACACAACTCGCATAACACCGCTTAAACGAAATCACCAATTATTCATCATAACAAATTAACCATTGTCAATTATTCATCACCAAAATATCCTAAACCTAGCCACATGGTCTAACAATCTCCCTTGATGAATACATTGACAACACCACAAAATTGTATGATGAATTAGCTTCAAATAGATATAAGTAAAGAACTAAAGCCGAAAAACAGTTTAAACCATAAGTCTCAAATCTCTCCCCCTCAACACAAGAGTAAGTGAAGAACTAAAGCCGAAAAACAGTTTAAACCATAAGTCTCAAATCTCTCCCCCTCAACACAAGAGAGGTAATTTTATTCTCCCCAAATTCTCTTTAATTTCTTGCAAAGCACACAAAATCTCTCCCCCTTTGGCAATGTAATCATCAAGAAAATTTAAAGAAAAAATAATTCTAAGACGGAGCAATGAAAGTAAAAATCAAGAAGCTTTGTAGATTATCCAAGTCATTGTGCATTTATTTAATAAAGCAACCAAGACATATTTTTGAGTAGAGCTATCTAGATCATATTAAGCCACATATCACATAGCAATGTTAAAACAAATTTTCAATATGATTAAGCAATTTATATCAATGACATGCATCTCAACAATGACCAAACCAATTATAGAGAGCACAATGAGATATCACAACGAAAAGTCAAAACCTAAAAGGGAGGCAAATTTTAACTCTAGACGAGCTAGCGCCTCATGTAACAACTTATTGCTCCACACTCAAATTTTAGGCATGTGGCATGCTTGTAGCATACTTCTTTTCATAATGACATACTTTTCTTCTTCTTCCTTTTTTTTTGATGGTGGCATGCTTGAAGCATACTTCTTTTTATTTTGCGCACTTTTGTGTCTTTTTTTTTGTTCACCATGGCATGCTTGAAGCATACATCTTTTCAATTTTTCTTTATATACTCTCTTTTTAATAACATGCCAAATTGAGTGATCATAAGAATTGGAACATGAAACATGCGAGCCTCATAATCAAGAGTTAAAATAAGACTCACAATCAAGCTCATCATTTTCGATGGACATCGCAAAATAATAACTATAATTAATCTAGTCAAAGTATTTCCTCCATGTCATACTTTCAATTCAAATGTAGCAATTTAATTATAAACAATCCTGATCAAAGCTACACAACATATGAATAGATATGATAAAGAGAGCTCTACTACTCAATTGATTTTAATGACTTGGATTTGATGAGTTATTTGACAAGGATAATAAACAAAGCTTCCGAAATTTTTAAACAACAAGCTCCCCCTCAGAATAATCCCATAAGATGTAATATTCCCAACTTACTTCGCAATTGAGGGAAACGAGAAGTATCAAACGATTTCATGTGCAAATTAGCAACTTGAGAATTTAACAAGATGTAAGACAACATTACCTTTTCCACATGGTCTTTCAAGCGGTGAAATCTCTTGCAAACCATCAAAGGAGTGAAGAACCATCAAGTGTTCCAATCAGCGATGATAAAAACGGAACCCAATTTAGCTCATCTTCTCCATCCTTGTCACTTGTTCTTACATGACAGAAACATCGGTCTCACAAGATTGGGGTTAGTAAAATAAGATTTAGGAATCCAGTACTGTGACACACGACGAACAGGAGCAACAAAGCTAGAACCAAAATCACGTGCATGTGGATGATTAGAATGCCGAAAAGAACGTGAATCATTTGAATTAAATCCCAATCTAGCATGTGAAGCAGATTTAAAGTCATCATGAAAGTTCTCAAAAAACATAGCTTTCACATTAGTTCTAGGAACAAAAGACATTGCATGTTTTTGTCTCAACGCATTCAATCTTTCCTTTCTCTCTTTCTTGACACGTCTAAAGCAAAATTCATTCAAGTGTCCATCTCTTCCACAATAGGTGCAATGAAATTTAACATAACCAGAATTCTTTTGAGATGATGAGCTAGCACCTACATTATTATTTGATGAACTTTGCACAAAGCCAGCTGATTTAAAGACAGTTTGAATTGGTTCAAGTTTCACTTCAATTTTTCCAGGTTCAAGAGACTTAATAATCTTAGGAGGATTATTCTTGGCATGCTCAACAAAATTAAATCCTAAACCATGATTTTTCACACTTATTTTTGACTTGTCTAGAATCATATTCAAATTTTTCTTGCCAAAAGAAAATCTCTCTAAAATGTCTTTTAGGTACTCATTCTCTTTAGCTAGAGTGGGACAAGTTGTGCATTTATTAGATTCATTCACAAGATTTTTAGAAGCACTAGACTGAGCCAATCTTTCTTCTTCAGTAAAATCATTAAGTTGTCTAGTCAAAACTTCTATTTCAGTGTTAAGCTTAGGACAATTTGAGCAAGAAGAAATCTCATGATAAAGCATCTGTTGAATTGTTTCCTGAGATGAACTAAGTCTAGCTTCTAACAAATCACATTTAGAGCAAGCTTTAGATTGAGCATTTAAAATACTTGATTCTAAACATGAAGAAGAACTAAACTTGAGCTTTCCAATTTCATCATTAGCACATTTCAATTTTTCATCACAAGAGTCATGTGCCAATCTTAATTCATCAAATTTAGTAGTTACATCTCTAAGTTGATCCATGTTTAAAGCATGCAGTGACCTAGCATTCTCTAACTCAGAATGTAAAATTTGACAGGACTCACAAGATTCATCATCAGGAATTAAAACTCTAAGTCTTGCAATTTCAGAATTTAGAGATTCAATCAAAGTATCGTATTTCTTAATCTTTTTATTTTTCTTTTCTAGCAAAGTACCAAGTTTAGCAACAGCTTTAGCTAAATCATCATAAGAAGGTTCTACCTCATTGTAGTTGTCGCTGTCAAGATCATCATTGTCGGTGGAGCTTTTGCTACTTGCCATTAGACACAACCTAGTTAAATCTTTCTTGCCTTTGGGAGTATCATCCTCGCTGTCCGTGTCCACATCACTCAAATTAATTTGCTCAAGAGCTGCAAGAACACGATGCACCACCTTGCGATTTATATAGCCATTCTTTTTATTCTTCCTTTTTTCTTTCTCCATCCCTTCTTCCTTCTCATTTTCTTCCCTTGCAAATTTTGCTAGAAACTTTGGACATTTAGGACGAATATGATTGAGATCACCACACTCATAGCACCTTTGAGGACCAAAATTTCCTCTCTTTCTTGATCTCACATTCTGTAAGGCTCTTGTGAAGCGTGTAGAGAGGAGTTCCAAAACATCTTCCGGGAGTTGCTCTAGCTGTTCATCGGTTAGTGAAGACAAAGAAGACAAAGCATAGCTAGTAGAAGAATTATCACCATTAGACTTGCTAGATTGTGAAGCTAAAGCAATTGATTTATTACCATTATTTTTTCTAGCAAAAACATCTAATTCATGAGTTTTCAATTTAGAATAAAGTACATCTAATGTAAGTGTACTCATGACAGTAGATTCTCTAATGGATGTAACCTTCATCTCCCATATCGACATATCTAATGCTCCAAGTAATTGACGTGCATTTTCAGCATCAGTATAAGTAACATTAACAGCACGTAGGTTACTAAGAATTTTATTAAAGCGGGCAAAGAGATCATCTATTGATTCACCAGGTTTCATCTCAAAACGCATGTAATCCTTTTTGTACATGTCTTGACGTACCTCTTTAATAGTAGATGAACCCTCATGATAATCACACAATGCTTTCCATACCTCATATGCGGATTTAAAATGCACAACACGATCAAAATCACTCCTTCCTAGTCTTTGAATTATCAGGTTCCTTGCCTTGCTATTTGTCTCCACTTGTGCCATGTTCGCCGCTGTCATATCATCGTTCTCGGGCACTTGATAAGGCTTGTAGACCATTTCCCATATTGCAAAGCCTTGAGCTTGAATATATGCCTCTATCTTCGCTTTCCAATACTGAAAATCAACACCATCGAAAACACAAGGTTTTGTGGAATATCTATCCGTCGACATGTTTTCTAATCACCGGTTAAGATCAATTAGAAGAAAAAATCAGCTCTGATACCACTTGTAGGATCGTTGATAGCAATCAGAGGGGGGTGAATGATTGCAACGCAAATGAAACCCTTTTTTATTTTCTACCTTTTAATATGCAAAACCAGAAATAACAAAAGGAACTTAAAAATATTTTTTCCTGAATTTATTGTAGCAATTCTTGTAGAGCGCATCGCAAAGAAATTATGGAGGTAGGTCTTGTAGCAAAACATCAGAGCATATTGTAGCGATTTCTTTAGCAGTGACCTTCCGATCGATCAGCTAGCGTGCACATTTTTTTTTAAATCTTCTAATCAATTTATTAATTAAAACTAATTCATGTATGCAAGCAACAAAAATACCTAGACATAGATCAATGCATGGAGAATTTATAGGAATAAAAAAACCAAGAAAAAGGATAATAGATGCGAATTAAAAAACTTACAAACTTTTATTAAAAAGATGAACACTGTTCATCCATCAATCTCCTCAATTCATATACGTGAATCTGCCGCAAACTCTTCTATTCGCTCGTACCGCGCGTCTTCAAAACAACGCCTTCTCTTTTCCCCTCACGCGTATTTTTCCTCCACGGCTCCTCGGTACACCTCTTGCCAAGCCGCCGCATGCATATATATACACACACAACCCAACTCCAACTAGGCCTTAAAATCCTAATCCAACTCCAACTAGGCTCGGCCTTAATCCAACTCCAACTAGGACTTGAATCCTAATCCAACTCCAACTAGGACTTCAATCCTAATCCAACTCCAACTAGGCACGGGCCTTTTACCTCAACTAGATTTTTGGCCCACTAATTTTCAAGGGACCCAAACCCTTCCTAACACGAGTTTTTCACACTCACGACTTTTCTAACACGTCACGTGTCGAAGCCTCCAGACGGCACCTCCCGTAGCTTCTCCACGTATCATCCACCTTCGATCTCCATGCGCCAAGCATGAGCCCGATCATCTCGTGACCTCCTTGACCGTCCGAACCTCGGATCTCCCCATCCTAGTTCCGGTCCACCTCGTCACCGACCATGATCGCCTCCATGCTCAACCTGCACATGCAAAGACCAAAGAACATTCTTCCGGCACAAGTTCGTCTCAACTTGGCCAACATCAGTCCGCACACACGCAACACAACTCGCATAACACCGCTAAACGAAATCACCAATTATTCATCATAACAAATTAACCATTGTCAATTATTCATCACCAAAATATCCTAAACCTAGCCACATGGTCTAACAATAACCCTATGGGACAACATCCCTAACACAATTACTTGGAAGTTAACTTCCACCAGAGAATAAATGGCAACATCTGCCTATAGAGCGCAGCTCCTAGGAACAGTCTGAACCACGATGAATCCTTTAGTCCGGAAGACTTGAGCACCACAACGATGCAAAATCTTCGCTGGTGGCCATTAAAAATAGGCTATGGACGATGGACCAATTCTACAAACATGGATGGTGAACCACCAAGCTCACAACTCTGTAGACAAGAGCTCGAATCTACCATATACCTTCCGGCCGAGTGCCGCTACACAAGAAGAATGTGAACCTACATAGCCCATTGGACTACATGCGACTCGATGAGGCCGGCCTCTTGGAGGATCTGTCACCTCGGTTCACGATGGTGGGAGTCTGTGGTGCTAAAGTCGGCACACTACGAAGGCAACGACATCCCTAGTAATGCTCGTCATTGGCACATTCTGAAGGAGCGGAATGCTAGGGTGTTCTGGGCGACGGAGACCGCCCTGCTATTACTGGTTGCAACAATAAAGGAGGAGGTTACCTCCTGGGTCTTAGCGGGTACAAACAAACTTGAGGGCCTTTCAACTACAATTGTAACAATCTAAGTTTTTTTGTCTCCTCAGGCCTTCTCTTTTCCTCCCTCTGCTATTCCAACTTAAATTTCTTCCTGTGAATTAATGCATGGCAAGTCTTCCTTGCCCTTTCAAAAAAAAATCTTAAAGGTGCAGTTTTCTGCTAGTTTTACAAATAAACGTGTAGTTTTGCAAATTTCACTCTATATATTTTTGATCATTTACCAGCAATCAAGGAGAAATGCCTTCTAAAGTACATTATTTTTAGTGTTTCTTTAATGGCATTGACGCTCCTCCATGGAACAGGTTTGAATGTATATGCAAATAGAACATATCTTAATGATTACTTTACTTTTTGTCCTATTTTTACGCAATTTTTTAATTTTTATTTTACTTTTTGTCCTATGATATTAGGCATTGAAATCGATCAGTCTGTCTTGTTTTTCATTTTTTCCCCCTAGCTTCTTGATTAAGCAGTGCATTTGGCATTACAATTTAAAGCATACGCCTAGTTGGATCACCATGTGAGAATTTCAAATGCATCTTAAATCTTTAACTGAGCCTTTCCTTCTGCAATGTTTTCCTTTTGCACTACAGATTGCTCACTTTGTCAAGATTTTCCCTGGGGTAGCGCATGGGTGGGCTGTGAGATATAGTGACGATGATGCAGCCGCCGTCAAGAGCGCTGAGGAAGCACTGGAAAACATGACTGACTGGTTTAGTAAGTACCTGAAGTGAAATCTGAGCTAGCTGCATTGCAAATGCACAACCATACCGTGTTTACGTCCATCTGCCATTTAGGGCCTGCATCATCAGTTGAGTAGATGTCATTGTGTCAAAACTTTATCTTGCACTTGTATGTGTGTGCTACTGTGCCAGTCTACCTGCTTATGGTACTTCTAATAGCTGTGAACATGTGTGTGACATCGATCCAAGTTTGTGTCTCCGACAAATGGAAATTTATGCTGTACATAACTTCTCTGATCAGCACAGCATATACATAAATTGATCGTAGGAGATTTGACACGATGAGCTAAATTTTTCAGTATTGCAATTGCTTGGAAAATTACAGGAAATTCACTTGCTATCACATTGGAACATGCGGAAACTGGAATAGTAATCAACTCATTTACATGACTACATCAAGGTTAATCTCGGAACTTGGAACTCCATGAACATAAAGACTAATCGATCCGTGATACTTCCTGGGTCATTAGGGCGTCTCCAACAACTGGCTATTTAGTTAGCTAGATCTGATGTGGCAAGGAAAAAGTAGGAGAGAGAGTAGTCACTAGCGACGAGCAAATAGCTGATCTATTTCACGTAGTCCAAGAACATGAGAGAGGAGCATGTGCGTCCAATAGTATAAAATAGTCTTTGCTTTTGTCTCTCACCTCCACGTCAGCTGACTATATAGCTAGTACTAGATATTACCATTGCGGACGCCCTTATGGCCATAATCCAAAGTGGCCTGCTTTTGATCTGGAGTTCTGGACTATGTTGTCGTGCCGGGTTTTACCACGGTGACCCTTATCAACCTCGCAACATCGAGAGAGAGGTCTGAACAAGTAGTCAAGAACAACAATTATTTTTTTCCTTAGTATAAAGCATTCGAAGAGGGAAAGGGGTGTCGACTGTCGGGGTTGGGGCTGCAGGTTATTGCTGGGTCCTAGTGTGCTGTGTTGTTTCACTTTTTTTTGGAGAGGATATGTGAGCGCAGTGGGACAGCGAAAGCAACAAGAACAGCGAGCTAATTTCTCACAAGTATTTCACTAAACACCTTGTGTACATACAACAAAACAGCCCTTTGGCTTCAAACTTACAAGCACCAAGCTGTCCAAGCTTCTCAAAGTGAATATACTTGCAAGATTAGCTTACTAGAATGTCAATATCCTAACATCATCATTCATATGTCAAAGAACACATATGTGTCATCTCATATATCAACTCAAACTATACAACATCAACTTAAGCAAAGAAATCCATAGCAACCAAGATGATGACTCAAGTCTTCACATATGACAAAGAGATCAAGGGGAGACACCAAGATTTACGTGGAAAACCCTCACGGGGAAAATCACGGGCAATGGTGAGACGATTCTTCACTTAGAGATAAAACAAGTATAAAAATTATAACCAACAAGATGAGAAAGCTCCAAATCCCCAAACTTCTCACTCAAATTTGTGGATTTGATGGTAACAAAGCCTCTCCTCCTTTTTCCCTAACCCTAGCTCTCTCTCAAGCCAAAATGGAGAAGACTCTCCTCTGGTTCGAGTTGGCTTTGGCCTTAAAATGGTAGATTTGTAGAAAAGCCTCTAAAGTTGAGAAATATTACAAACAACTTCAATTTCAACTTACAACATGCCTAAGCAATGCTTTACATGACAAATAAGCCAAAATAACTTCTAAATTGTGAAGTTAGGAGCTGCACATCATCACAGGATATTTATTACACTTGATGATATAGAAATGTGAAGGTTGGCCTGTTGAGCAGTAATTCTTGTTTTGCCTCTTAGTTTTTTTAAAAAATCTTTTGTTACTGCTGGTCTGATGTGAATGTACAAATTTATCTTCCTTGAGTTCTCTGGAGATGCACTGAAAATGTTCTACAGGATTCATTGGCTTACCCGTACAATGTCATCTAATATTCAGAGGTGACATGTTCAATTGCTGTATGTGGAGCTGAAATTGACACGGTGCTCCAATCACCATCATGCATTCGTAAAGCAGTTTATGGGGGTAAGTTCTCAATATCATGCCTTCATTGTGGCATTGACTATCTTCAATCTAGGCCATTCACTTCGGTATCAGAGTATTTAAAGACTCGACAACTACTGAATCAAATCGTCACATAGAAAATGCTTGGCAATCTTCAGTATTCTGGACTGAAAACCCATGTGCCGTTCAAGTATAGCTGACTCTTTGTTTTTTATTTTATTAAAATAAAGCTAGCCACATGAAATCTGTTTGCATCGTTAGTAGGGCGTAGTCTTGGACTGTTTCTTTAGCAGTTGACATTGACAACATTACTAAGCATTTATCGTTCTTCTAACGTGTTAGTGCACCGTACTGTAACTTCCTTATCAGGTCCTTCGCATGCTAGAAGTTGTTCTGTCGGTGGCAGCAGGACCAGCGCCTTTGATGCAGTACCTGCTTATTAGAAGATGACAATGCGAGCACGTCCCACGAGCGCATTCGAGTTCCCACTTCCCAATCATAGATGCTTCAGTTTTTTCCGTCCGCTGGCCTCCGAGAAAAATATCGGTGTGCTATACCTTCTTAGGCGTCACTCTTGTGTGACTGCGAGGAGTAGCATGGTATTGGTAGCCGTAGCCGCGACTTTTCTTCGTTGTTCCCAGAATGTGTATAAAAGCAGGCACGTCGCGCCTTCTCCGAGAGCTGATCAAAACCATGTCGTCATCGAGAGCCCCGAGTCTGGCCACGGCAGCGACGGTTGTCCTGGCCGTCCTGGCCGCAGCGCTCGTCGTGGCCGCTCGCGCAGAGTAGTGCGGCAAGAACGCCGGCGGCGCCACGTGCCCAAACTGCCTCTGCTGCAGTCAATGGGGATATTGCGGCTCCACCGCCGACTACTGCGGCAATGGCTGTCGAGCGGTGCAACGGCTGCGGCCCCAGCCCCGTCCCCACGCCGCCCCTCCCCGCCCCGGCCCTCCCGCGCCCCGTCGGCCCGGCATGGCCTCCATCGTGTCGAGGACCTCTTCGAGCAATTGCTGCTCCACCGCAACGACGTGGGGTGCCCCGCCGAGAGGTTCTACACCTACGACGCCTTCATCACCGCCGCCGCCGCGTTCCCCGACTTCGGCACGACGGGCGACGACGAGACACGTAAGCGGGAGGTCACCGCGTTCCTGGGGCAAACTTCCCACGAGACCACAGGTGGGTGGGATGATGCGCCGAACGGCACGTACTCGTGGGGCTACTGCTACAAGGAGGAGATCGGCGCGACGGGCGACTACTGCGATCCGAGCGTGGAGTGGCCGTGCGCGCCGGGCAAGAAGTACTTCGGCCGTGGACCCATCCAACTCTCCCAGTAAGCATCACGTCTCGATGCACCTAGCAGTATCCATTCCACACATCAAGATTGCATTTTGTCTCAAACTCTGAACACGCACGGATTGGTTTTGATCAGCAATTACAACTACGGTCCGGCCGGACAAGCCATCGGCGAGGACCTCCTGAACAACCCGGACCTGGTCGCAGAGGACCCCGTGGTCTCGTTCAAGACCGCGCTGTGGTTCTGGATGACGCCGCAGGCGCCGAAGCCGTCGTGCCACGCCGTGGCCACTGGGCAGTGGACGCCGAGTGACGCGGACATCGCGGCCGGTCGGCTGCCCGGTTACGGCGTCATCACGAACATCATCAACGGCGGGCTCGAGTGCGGGCACGGGCCTGACAAGCGGGTGGAGAATCGGATCGGGTTCTACGAGCACTTCTGCAACATGCTTGGTGTCAGCTACGGGCCCAATCTGGACTGCTACGCCCAGAGGCCCTTCAACAGTGGGTTGGCGGCGCAGTGAAGACTTTGCCGGCGTCGCCCGGTAAAAGAGCTTTGTCACTCCTATACGTGTGTGATCACCAATAACGGCGTGAGAAGTAAATTACTATGTCACTACTATGCACGGGCATATTACTATATCGGTCTGTAAAAGCTCATACACGCGCGCCAGTTATGAATAAATGAATGAATAAAGTTTTCTTAATTATTATTGTTTCTAACGTTTTTGGAAAAAGATTATTGTTTCTAATGTTAATCCTACACAAATACAGTAAGGCAGGGATCAAACTTGTAGCAGTAGTACTAACTAGATGCACATGATACGAAGTAGCTATGTACTGACTAGGGAGGGCAAAATCTGATACAATCTAAACAAAGAATGGGCATACGTACACTCGGTTTTAATACGCGAGTGAAATTGCCTTGTTAGCCACAATAATTACATTTTAGTTACTACGTACGTACGATGGCGGCACCCGCCATTCATCAGTCTTCACTGGATGGGGCACTCTCCCTCGATAGTCGCTGAACCGTGGCAACGGTACTTCAAATCGAAGGAGCAAGGGGAGGCCCTTCTACAACCATGGTCGTCTCCCCGGCGAGGCCGCCGTTTCTTTCCGTTCGTCGCGTCGACGGAGTCGTCAACTTCTGGATGTTTCCAGGGACCATGTTGTAATTTCACTTTCCTCAGGGTCTTTTTTGGGTAAAATATGGGCGTACCTTAAAGTCCGTAGTGAGCTTTTCATAACATAATAATCCAGAAAATAGGGCTTGTTAGGACCCAGCGTATTGCCTTTAAAAAAATCAAATGAGCAAAGTGAGCGAGCTAACGCCAGGTAATAAACCAGACTGCTCCGACACATACCGGCGGAAACCTTTCTTCTTGACGAGTGGCAGTGGAACTGCCTTGGAAGGAAACGTTTCCACCGAACGGGGGAACAGGCAGCACGCTGAAAAATGATGCTTGCACCGTGTACCGGCACCGCGGTGGGCTGCGCCGAGGCCCGTGCGCCCGTGCCCACGCACCGTCGTGATAGCCAACGCGCGTGGCGGGCAGTCGAGCCGTGATGGCCTGATGGGTCTGGGTGGGCGCGTTATAATATAATTCAACTTTTGGGCTGGATTTGTGCAACGGAGGCAGCTGGTCCGGAGCTCGGGCCGCTCGCTGCTCGGGAGACCCAACGACGAGCTGGGCGCAGAAGCCGCGCCGCGCGCGCTGCCGCATGGAGTTTCCGCATGGCTGCCGCATGGGGCCGCGCGGATGATGGATCACAGATGTGCCATGTGTGAGCCGGCTGGCTGGGGAAAATGTGGACTCGGGTGGACTGCGCTTACCGATTTCGAGCCTGTTCTTTTTTACTGTAGTTTTTGACGTTTGATGAGAGATTATAGAGTAACTGAAATTTACATATGGTTTTTACCGATATAAATAAAGTCGATACAGTATATACTACAATTAATTAGTAGATTCTATCTTAAAAAGATACTATTTAAAAAGCTAGTTGATATAAAAAAATTAAAAATTGAAGTCAAAAGCTAAAAAAAGGGACTTCTTTTCCCCTATGTTTTCTAGTGGGCTGATCCGCAACGACTACAACGTGTTGCATATAATATAGGTCGCTCCCTCCGCTACATTTACACGTGTTGCAGATTTGTGTGGTTATCATCTTAGTTGAATGAATCCTTATCCAGACAGATATAGAAGCTATTTTCTTGTTCTTCTAACGTACTACTGTACTACTCCTTACCAAGTCCCTGGCGCCGTGAATTAGCAAATCATTGCCATAATGTAGGCCGATATGTCCATAAAGGAGGGATGAATAATGTATTTAAATCTTTTTCTAAGCATTCACTAATTCTTTACTTCAATAGTTATAAAAATATATGAAGATCAAGAATCTAAAATCCCAAAAAAAATCTCGGTGCAACAGTAATTTCAGCCCCTCAATAGTGAAAAACAACACCGTCGTAGCTACAGGCTAAACAGGAAGAGAGGGGGATCGCTAGGAGAGGAAGAGAGCTAGATCTGAAGAGGTGGTGATAATGAGAGGATCCCCTCCCCTTTGCCCCTCCTGGGGGTTTATATATATGAGTGGGGTAGAATGGGAAATCCCCATTCTACCCCTTAGTGCTTACAAGGGATGAGGGTACATTGGTATATTTACACCATTATAATCTTCTACACTATTGGGCCTATTACATGTTGGATTAGTTGCACGGCCCAGTCACGGGGGGTTGGGCCACCCTATAACATACTCCTCGACGAAGAAGCGAGGTCCCGATGGGCGAGCTGACGTGATCAACCACCCCAGCCCCCCGTTCCCTGATAGCAAGCGCGAGGGTGCCGATGCAACTGGTAGCTCGCAGACCCTTGAGGCAATGCCTACGAAGAAATCCGTGAAGCCCCGAAGGCGTCGTCGAGCGCCGAAGCCGTGCCGCCCTGCCGAGGCGACGCCTACGGGGCGGGCGGCGAGTCGAGCGCCGTCGACGTGCCGCCCCACGAGGCAATGCCTACGAGGCGACGGCTGCCGAAGCGCGCCAGCGCCGCCCCGCCGAGGCGATGCCTACGAGGCGGACGGCGAGTCGAGCGCCAAGACGTGTCGTCGAGCGCCAAGACGTGCCATCCGCCGGCGATGCCTACGAGGCGACGGCGAGTCGAGCAACGAAGACGTGTCGTCGAGCGCCGAAGACGTGGCGACGCTGTCGTTTCCCTACCTTCAAAAAGAGTGCCCGCGAAGAGCGGGCGCTTGCGGCGTAGGCCGAGGGCACTACGCACGCCGAGATAGAGAGCGGCCGCCATTCCCTACCTTCGAAAAGAGTGCCCACGAAGAGCGGGCGCTTGCGGCGTAGGCCGAGGGCACTAAGCACGCCGAGGTAGGGAGGCAAAGCCGCTGTTCCCCTACCTTCGAAAAGAGTGCCCGCGAAGAGCGGGCGCTTGCGCGCGAGGCCGAGGGCACTACGCACGCCGAGGTAGGAGGCGGCCGCCGTTCCCTACCTTCGAAAGGAGTGCCCGCGAAGAGCGGGCGCTTGCGGCGTAGGCCGAGGGCACTACGCACGCCGAGGTAGGGAGGCGAAGCCGCCGTTCCCCTACCTTCGAAAAGGAGTGCCCGCGAAGAGCGGGCGCTTGGAGCGTAGGTCGAAGGCACTACGCACGCCGAGGTAGGGAGGCGAAGCCGTCGTTCCCCTACCCTCGAAAAGAAGTGCCCGCGAAGAGCGGACGCTTGCGGCGTAGGCCGAGGGCACTACGCACGCCGAGGTAGGGAGGCGAAGCCGTCGTTCCCCTACCTTCGAAAAGGAGTGCCCGCGGAGAGCGGGCGCTTGCGGCGTAGGCCGAAAGTACTACGCACGCCGAGGTAAGGAGGCGAAGCCGCTGTTCCCCTACCTTCGAAAAGAGTACGAGAGCCACCCAACTTTTGGTGCAAATCGAGAAACTCATCATAATAACCGCTGGATCAACTTTCAGATAGGACTGAGGAGGACATGAGACTACGAGAGCCACCCAAAATAGTTTTGAGGGAGTTATCTCGGTTGATGTGAATGAATCATAGAAATTTCTATTATTCAGATGCCCGCAGGAAATTTATCCTGCAGACGCTCGCATCCACCGATTGATCGCTGCCTGAGACGAACAGCTTCAGAATCTGAGTTGAAAGTTGTGTTTTCTTTTGTAAAATTTATCTCGGTTTATCCTGCAGACGCTCGCATCCACCGATTAATCCCCTTTGCATTGTTACAGGCGTCAGTCATTGTACGATCAATAGAGGTTTTGTCCTTTTTTATGCAAGGTTTTTGTCTTGCTCTTCACCTACTCCATACCAAACCAACCCTTGGCGAGCATTAGCGGCTCATTGATAAAATAAGCTAGACGTGATTTGTCGGCGCAAAAATACAAGAGCTTCAATTTAATGGCGGCCAGAGCAACGCATTTTATAATTTGATTCCGTACCAGCTTAAAAAAATGGCAATGATATGCCACGCCGTCCCACAATCGCATTGGAGAAGTCACGGTGCGTGCAACACGAAATTTTCAGTTTTACGTGCGCTGATATGTCAGGTTCAGCTACAAGAAAGCAGCCACTAATAATGCTGTGCGTAATATTCCGTGAGTGCAAAAACTTTATGTGAAGGCTAATTATTAATTAGCACATTGTCTTCTAAAATAACACAAATAGGACATAAAGCCGGAGATGATCCTTGAGTTTGTTTAACTCTGGGAGGAAGTAGAGACGGCACAACTCACCGAGGGGACGGCGGAGTGCTATGGCGAGCTCGGCCTTAGCAGGTTCAGATTCACTGCCACGGCGCAAGTCAAACGCCTTGCCGAGATTTAATCTGGAAAATACTGGACCGAGCGAAACGGGCTGTGCAAATGGTGGATTCAACTGCATGAAGCAACAACAGCACGATACAAGAAAGAAATTGGATGTATAATTAATCATCCCAACGATCTCGATGCTTTGGAAGGGAGGCATGGTGAACAAAGGATCTTCAGACAGGAGTGCCTTAATGTTCCTTCACTAACCGATAGAACTAAAGAAGAAGCAATGACGTGGTAGAGTAGAGGGGCAGGAGCGAAGACCTCTATTAGTCGTACTCTGCAGAGGTACACGGTTATAGTTTCATCTCTTCGTTTCTTCTTTCTAGGTCTGTCATGACATCTCTGATTGTGCTTCTCGCTTTTTTTTAATTACAGCGGCGCTGTTAGTTTTTTCTAAGTAAATACACTTAAAAATAAAAAATTATATCATCACGGATAATACAAATAAATAAAAAAACCAAAAAGTCCAAAAAAACCAAAAAGCTAAAAAAAAATTAAAAAGGCAGGAGGTAAAACCGTTTGGAATAGAGCCTGACTAGTTTTTCATTCGGAGATGGAACAAAAGTTCCCTGTTTATTTACTTAAATTTTCTTTATTCTTCTCATAAATGAATCTGGCAGCTCTCCTGTTAAATCATTTGTAGCAAGTACTGAAATACCCCCAAATCATTCAAACAAGCACTGCAATCGCTTAAACACGTACAAAAGTGAACGGAAACCATGAGAAGTAGTATCAACGTGCGCCGTAGGGGTATTTGGACATGTCTATTATGTTATTAGGGAAATATAAATAAAATGAGATATTGGCGAAATGGCGAAGGAAGATTACTTACTAGGTCTATGGATTTGTTAAAACACACACACACACACACAAATAGGGAGTGAACATCTATCCGGTGCATCTCACCCTTAGGTGCACTTCAATGCAACCTTTTCAAAATAAGATGCGAATATTTATGAAAAATTCTAAAAAAATTGGTTAGATAGACCATGATGTTATCAATCATCTTGCAAAAATTCAACTGAAAATGTGTTGTATAGAAAGAGAAACAAAAAAGGCAAATTTAAGTACAAAAGGAGAAACAAGAAAAAGGCAAATTTAAGTGAATAGTAGCATTATCATTGTCTCTTTATTTCCAATTTACCTTTTTTCATGATTTGTCTTTTACGTGTAGATCAAAATCTGAAATTTTGTGGCATATTAGATGTAGGAGTAAAGATGGCAACAGGAGAGACGAACAGTGCCTCAAATTTCCCCAAGTATTTCTTAATCTTTACTCTAATAGCTATAAAAAGCTATGAAGTAAAGAATAAATCAACAGAGACAAATTTGACAGAGAAAAACTAGAGTGGTCGAATACGGTGTAGTCGAACAAGACCAGAGTTGTCGAAGACCGGTGTGGTTGAACAAGACCGAGTGGTCAAAATCTAATGTGGTCGCACTGCAGTGATCGAAAATCAATGTGATCGAAGACCGATGGTGGTCAAAATAAGACCAAAGTGGTCGACAACGATGGCGATCGAAAACCAATGTGGTCGAAGGCCAATGTTATCGGCATAAGACCAGAGTGGTCAACGATCAGTGAGTGGTTAAAAACCAATTTGGTCAAAGACCAGTGCAGTCGAAATAAGACTAGAGTGCTCAATGACCAGTGAGTGGTCGAAAACAAATGTGGTCGAAGACCGAGAAATCAGGGGATAAACATAAAGTTTACCACTATTTCACGAATGAAAATTTTCATGTAACTTTTGATTCATAGATCTAAATGATATGAAATTTGTACGGATCTCCTCTAGAATATCATGAATCTATTCCAACAAACGATTGTGAAAACTATTACCAAAGTTGAGACCTTTTTCGGTTTTAAGACAGATTGCACCAAAACTGATCAAAAATCTCAAACTGTGAATATGACCTGCTTGTGAGTGGATGATAGTCAATATGGCTCTAGATGTATTTTCACATGTCATAGCAAGTTAAAACACCAACGAAATCAAGTCACAACCCTCAGATCAAAAAATAAGTTGAAAGATAAAAAAAATGTGCAAAAACCGAGTTTCTTGATGAACTTGCTATCAAAGTGTCTAGATAGGTGGAGATTGATTTTCTGAGATTATCTCCATCTCTTATACGTTCTTAGCACAATAAGATCAAGAAGAGGGATGAGAGGAAAGGAAAAACCAACTAAATCAATCAACGCAAGAAATAGCAGTGGAATTAATCAAAGATTGATTCTATTGCTGCTTGAGGAGGAAAGTTTTACAGCCACTCTACCTTGCAGGACAGAAAGCACACGAACCACTCTACTCTCAAACCCTAACCTTAAACATGAAAGCACAAAAGAGATGAATTGGATGGTTAACTACATGTCTCCATCACAACCCTTTTTTATAAATGGGCTAACCAGGCACATCCACCCCCATAGTGGATACTATCCACTTACTACAATGGAGAAAACCCGTTAACCCCGCACACACGGGTTTTACTCACACATGTTCACTTATGCACGTTTTTCAAAACGCATAAGCCGGAATCCGTTAAATCCTTAACCTTGATCCATCTTGATCAAACCAGCTACACCTTGACCTAAACCGCTCTTCCAAACACCACTTGTGCGCAACAGTTTTGATCCAAGGTAATTTTTGATATCTTGGTCAAACTACCAAAATACCCTTTGTTGACCTAGTCGTCACCATCCTTTGTAAGCAATTGTCATGCTTGTCATGTGTAGGTGCACCACTAGTTTGCCACGTGTCGCTAGTCTCTCCCATCTCAGTTCCACCGAACCACGGCTTACTTGGACCGTCCAAGCCACATGGTGCAATCCCGTCATTCGAACTCGCCTTCAATATTTTTTGTCTTTCTCATACCATGCTTGAGCTCATCATCTCACCTGGCATTTTCGATCGTTCTGGGTCTCATCTCCTTCATGAGCATAGCCTTGATCCTCGTCTTTGACCATGGTTGATTCCAAGCGACCCTACACATTCAAAGACAAAGAAATCATTTCAAGGCATGAGTTATTCATAACTTGACCCACATTAGTTGAAACATGCATCATGCAATCATAACGCAATAACCTAGGTCACCCCAACTCAATCCATAACTCAAATCCCAAAATTCTCAATTTCTACCCAAAACTAATCTAGACAAAGTACGATCTTTGGAAAATCACTTGACTACTCTACGAAACTTACAATGGTTCATCCCAGCAATACCATGGACTTTCTCACATAGTCCTTCAATAGATTGATTTGGTGTTAATGTTGCATTTGTTTAAAGTTTTTCATGACATTTTGCATTGTGTTTCAAGAAAATGCATGAAAATGCACCTAAGAGTGGAATGCATTCTCAAGGACATCTCCGGTCGTGCTTCCCCTATAAATAGTCGTGAAAAATTACGAAAATAGTTGGTTAGACATGTTGTCACATATTTTCTCCCTTCCTCAGTAGATATTATTGTAGAATTTTTATATTACATCGAAGACATGTATAAAAAAAATCATATTATCTCACTTATTGCTCTTGGGTGGTCCGTTACTCTAGTCCATAGTGGCAAATGGCCTTGAGAATAATGAATGAGAAGGTATGCAATAATGCAAATGGGACAAAATGTAAAAGTTGCCTTAAAATTGTTACACGTACTTTAGATAAAAATTTAAAAGTTAGAATGACATCTATTTAAACATAGTGTAATCAAGCATCCTTAAAAAGTTCACCTGAAAGCTTGACTGACATTAGGAGGAAAAATGATAAATTTCAGTGAACAGTATCTTTCACTTTCTCCTTTTATGGTATGATAGATTGGTTTAATGTTAATATCATATTTTTTTGAAAGTTTTTATGACTATTTATACTGTATAATAAAAAAGATGCACGGAACTACTCGAAGGGGTGATGCACCGGACACATTGTCTATCTAATCTTACTCCACTAGGCACTAGATCCTCGGTATCCAGCCCGGAGCTGTGTATAAAAGCAGACGCTTCACGCCTTAGACCGTGCACAACCAAGGCACCGAGCCTGGCCATGAAAGCAACTGCAGTATTAGTCGTCCTGGCCGCGGCCTTCGCCGCGTACACGCGCGCCCAGCAGTGCGGCACGCAGGCCGGCGGCGCGACGTGTCCGGACTGCCTCTGCTGCAGTCGCTGGGGATATTGCGGCTCCACCGCCGACTACTGCGGCGATGGCTGCCAGAGCCAGTGCCACGGCTGCGGCCCCAGCCCCGTCCCCACGCCGCCCCCTCCTCCTCCCCCTCCCCCGCCCCCTGGCCCTCCCGCGCCCCCCGCCGGCCCCGGCGTGGCCTCCATCGTGTCGAGGGACCTCTTCGAGCAATTGCTGCTCCACCGTAACGACCCGGCGTGCCCCGCCAAAGGGTTCTACACCTACGACGCCTTCGTCACCGCCGCCGCCGCATTCCCGACCGGCACGACGGCGGACGACGAAACCCGTAGCGGGAGGTCGCCGCGTTCTGGGCAGACTTCCCATGAGACCACAGGTGGGTGGCGACCGCGCCGGGCGGCCCGTACTCGTGGGGCTACTGCTTCAAGGAGGAGATCGGCGCGACGCCACCTATTGCGTGCCAAGCACGGAATGGCCGTCGCGCGGACAAGAAGTACTTCGCCGTGGACCCATCCAACTCTCTTAGTAAGCATCACGTCTCGACGCACACCGTAGTATCCATTCCATTCATCAAGATTGCATTTTGTCTCAAACTCTGAACACGCATGGATTGGTTTTGATCAGCAATTACAACTACGGTCCGGCCGGGAAAGCCATCGGCGAGGACCTCCTGAACAACCCCGAACTGGTCGCAGCGGACCCCGTGGTCTCGTTCAAGACCGCGCTGTGGTTCTGGATGACGCCACAGGCGCCGAAGCCGTCGTGCCACGACGTGGCCACGGGGCAGTGGACGCCGAGTAGCGCAGACATCGCGGCCGGCCGGGTTCCCGGCTACGGCGTCATCACGAACATCATCAACGGCGGGCTCGAGTGCGGGTTCGGGCCGGACGACCGTGTGGCGAACCGGATCGGGTTCTACCAGCGCTACTGCGACATCCTTGGTGTCAGCTACGGCCCCGACCTGGACTGCTACGCCCAGAAGCCCTTCAACAGTGGGTTGGCAGCGCAGTGAAGACTTTTCCGGCGTCGCCCGGTAAAAGAGCTTTGTCACTTCTGTACGTGTGTGATCACCAATAAGTGAGGAGTGAATTACCATGTCACTACTATGCGCGGGCATATTACGTCGGTCTGTAAAAGCTCACGCGCGCCAGTTATGAATAAATGAACCCAGGGTTCTTTCTTTCGGCTTCTAAAAACTATTTTTCGATTTTTCTATAATAATTAGATTTTAAACAGAGTATTTTTTAAGATAGAATCTACAATTGATGTAGTATACACTATAGCAACTTCATTTATATTAGCCAAAACTACACGCGGATTTCTGTTACTTTGTACTCTTTCTCATGAACAGCTTAAAATGCATAAACCGCAACCATAAGCCAAAACAAAAAAACAAGCTGAAATAAAGTTTTCTTAATTATTATTGTTTCCAATGCTTTTTTTTTGAAAAAGATTGTTGTTTCTAATGTTAATCCTACACGAATACAGTACGGGGATCAAACTTGTAGCAGTACTAGATTCACATGATATAACGTGGTTACTGGCTACAGAGGGCAAAAATCTGAGACAGCCCTTAAACGTGTGGGTGATTGTCTTGTTAGAGCAACTCCAGCAGGACCCCTACTTGAGCCCTCAAAACTCAAATTTGAGGGTTTGAGCCAAAAAAACGAGCTCCAAAGTGAGCCCTACTAGAGCCCTCAAATTTGAGGAGGCCCTCAAATCACCCTCCCACCCCTCATTCCTAGGGGCCCCCTACTCGGGCTCTCATTTTTCAGCTTTCCTCGTTTTTTGTGGAACATTTGTGCTTTCAATTTAAATTCGGAACAAATTTGAATTTAAATTTGAATATTCGTATTTGAATTCATATTTGAATTCGGAACAAATTTGAATTTAAATTTGAATATTCGTATTTGAATTCGTATTTGAATTCGGAACAAATTTGAATTTAAATTTGAATATTCGTATTTGAATTCGGAACAAATTTGAATTTAAATTTGAATGTTATGTGATGAACTTTGTGCTTTCAATTTAAATTCGGAACAAATTTGAATTTAAATTTGAACATTCGTATTTGAATTAGGAACAAATTTGAATTTAAATTTGGATGTTATGTGATGAACTTTGTGCTTTCAATTTAAATTCAGAACAAATTTAAATTTAAATTTGAATATTCGTATTTGAATTCATATTTGTGTTTTCAATTTAAATTCGAATAAATTTGAATTTAAATTTGAATATTCGATTTGAATTCTAACAAATTTGAATGTTATGTGATGAACTTTGTGCTTTCAATTTAAATTGAACAAATTTGAATATTCGTATTTGAATTCATATATTTAAATATTGTCCTCATTGTGAAATCATAAATATTTTATTATGTATTGTGCTTTTGTTCCATACATATGCATATAGTGTGTAAGGAAATAGAGGAATTAAGAAGTAGGGCCTGTTTGAGGGCTCTGCTGAGTGCAAAGTGCAAAGCAGGGCCTCAAAAGTAGTGGGAGCCCTCAAATGAAAAGTAGGGGCTCTGTTTTGAGGGCTACTGCTGGAGTTGCTACTAGCCACAATAATTGCATTTTAGTTACTACGTACGTACGTACGATGGCAGCACCTACGTACCCCCACATTCTTCAGTCATCACTGGATGGAGCACTCTAGACAGTCACAGAAGTGTGGCAATGGTACTTCAAATCAGATGAGCGAGGGTTGCCCTTCTACAACCATGGTAGTCTCCTCGTCAAGGTCGCCGTCCCCGTGCATCGCGTCGACGGTCGTCTATTCAACTTCTGAATGGTTCCAGGGTCTATGTTATAAATTTCGCTTTTCTCATGGTATTTTTTGAATATGGTCCATACTGAACTTCTGATAATAGAATCCAGAAACTAGAGCACGCAAGTCACCCAACCGCTTTAAAAAAAAGAAAACAACTAGCGCCGGACTAATGATCCGACGCGGCATGGTATGCTTATAAAGATTGTCGGATATTCATAATGTAGAAATCCTCAAACATGCGTTTCCCAAACTCAGGCGCAACAAATCGTTTCAAGATGCAACAAAAAGATACGTAGGGCACAACAAAAAAAACTAGCCTCTAGAACAAAAGGCAATGAAAGCCCATGTTTTTCTTACTCCACACGCACAACAACCAAATTTTGAGCACAACAACACATCCAATAAAGTGCAACAGAAAACAATTAGTTTGCAACAAAATCATCAGATGCTTGAGTGGTGCAACATTTGAGACAAACTTATGCAATATTTTGATTTTGTGCCCACAATAATTATCGACTATAGTTACAACATCAATAATTTTATGAAAGAAATGCCCTTCTCTTAGTAAAAATAGTTAATGCAACATTGAAAGATAATAACATCAACATTTAGACAAAGAAGACGCGCAACATTTTGGATTCATGCATATCTTTTATAAACTTATTTGTTAAAAAACCATGCATCGTAAACTTTTCATCTCTTCGATTGTAGCAAGAACAAACCAATCACAATAACAAATTGCATAGCAGTGACAATGCCAAGAAAAATTGAAAAAATATAGTCTCACCAAAATTGATGAAACCATAAGTATAAAGTTTGGAGGCATTTCAAAAATAGCTTAGAAATCTCAAACAAAACAATTATACATTGTTCAAAATTGCAACACTTAAAATTAAGAGTGTCAATATTTTACTATTGTTTATGCAATAATTATAGGCAATATTCGCAACAAAATGAAGTCGTTGTGCCACGCCAGGGCCAGGGGGAGTGGACGCCGAGTGGCGTGGACATCACGGCCGGCCGGGTGCCCGGGTACGGCGTCGTCATGAACATCATCAACGGCGGGCTCGAGTGCGGGCACAGGCTACTGCGATATCCTTGGTGTCAGCTACGGCCCTGACCTGGACTGCTACGTCTAGAGGCCCTTCAATAGTGGGTTGGCGGCGCAGTGAAAACTTCTCCGGCGTCGGCCGGTAAAAGAGCTTTGTCACTCCTGTACGTGTGTGATCACCAATTAGTGAGTGAGAAGTGAATTACTATGTCACTACTATGCGCGGGCATATTGCCTGTAAAAGCTCATACGCGCGCCAGTTATGAATAAATGAATGAATAAAGTTTTCTTAATTATTATTGTTTCTAATGTTTTTTTTGAAAAGATTATTGTTTCTCATGTTAATCCTGCACGAATACAGTATTACAGTAGCAGTAGTACTAGATGCATGTGATATAACGTGGCTCCTGGCTAGAGGGCAAAATCTTACATAGCCCTTAAACAAATGTGTGGGTGATTGCCTTGTTAGCCACAATAATTGCATTTAGTTACTACGTACGAACGTACGATGGCAGCACCTACTCCCCATCCTTCAGTCATCACTGGATGGAGCACCTCTCGACAGTCACCGAACTGTGGCAACAGTACTTCAAATCAGATGAGCAAAGGGGTGCCCTTCTACACCATGGTCGTCTCCTCGGCAAGGTCGCCGTTCCCAGGGTATTTTTTGAATATGGTGTGCCGTACGTACGGTCCGTACTGAGCTTTTGATAATAGAATCCAGAAACTAGGGCTTTCTTAATTATTATTGTTTCTAAAGTTTTTTTTGAAAAAGATTATTGTTTCTAATGTTAATCCTACACGAATACAGTAAGACAGGATCAAACTTGTAGCAGTAGTACTAGATGCATGTGATATAACGTGGCTCCCGGCTAGAGGGCAAAATCTTACACAGCCCTACTCGGTTGGGCTGAAAAGCTATAGTTCCTGATCAATATGGCTTCAGCTTCTGGCTTCAGCTTATTTTTGCACTATTCATAAATTTCGTCTTTTTCTGAACTTTTGACTTTTTTTGAGTTTTTTACCGGTTCTTTTTTCCTCGTATTTGTTTACATTATACGTGATGGGCTAATATGTTTTTTCTATTTTTAAATTTTTTTAAATTTAATTATGGTAAATAAGCCTCTGTCAGGTACAGTGCTTTTTTCAGCCATCTACAGTATTTTCAGCCATAAGCCATGAGGCTTTCAGCCGAACCGATCACCACCATAGCTTATGACTGAAAATACATTGTAGTTGTCTAAAATTTCACTGTAGTTACTACGTACGTACGTACGATGGCAGCACCTACGTCCTCGTGCATCGCGTCGACGGTCGTCTATTCAACTTCTGAATGGTTCCAGGGTCTATCTTATAAATTTCGCTTTTCTCAGGGTATTTTTTGAAGGGTATTGATAAATATCATCCGGATGTTTTCTTTCTAACTATCATCCAGATTTGTGACCGTTGGATTAGAGATCCAAGGGCCACAAATTCTCTCCACCCCTCCAAAAAAAATTCTCCCCCCTCCAAAAAAAGAGACCGAAATTTGAATGATTGTTGGGAAGAAAACATCCAATGATATTTATACACACCCTTTTTTGAATATGGTGTGCCGTACGTACGGTCATACTGAGCTTTTGATAATAGAATCCACAAACTAGGGCTTGGAGCCTTCCACGCCAGTCACCCAACAGCTTTAAAAAAAAGAAAACAACTAGCGTCAGGACTAATGATCTGGATGCTAGCATGGTATGCTTATTTTGATTGTCGGATATTCATAATGTAGAAATCCTCAAACATCCGTTTCCCAAACTCAGGCGCAACAAATCGTTTCAAGATGCAACAAAAAGATACGTAGGGCACAAAAAAAACTAGCCTCTAGAACAAAAGGCAATGAAAGCCTATGTTTTTCTTACTCCACACGCACAACAACCAAATTTTGAGCACAACAATACATCCAATAAAGTGCAACAGAAAACAATTAGTTTGCAACAAAATCATCAGATGCTTGAGTGGTGCAACATTTGAGACAAACTTATGCAATATTTTGATTTTGTGCCCACAATAATTATCGACTATAGTTACAACATCAAGAATTTTATGAAAGAAATGCCCTTCTCTTAGTAAAAATAGTTAATGCAACATTGAAAGATAACAACATCAACATTTAGACAAAGAAGACGCGCAACATTTTGGATTCATGCATATCTTTTATAAACTTATTTGTTAAAAAACCATGCATCATAAACTTTTCATCTCTTCGATTGTAGCAAGAACAAACCAATCACAATAACAAATTGCGTAGCAGTGACAATGCCAAGAAAAATTGAAAAAAATATATATTCTCACCAAAATTGATGAAACCATAAGTATAAAGTTGGAGGCATTTCAAAACTAGCGTAGAAATCTCAAACAAAACAATTATACACTGTTACAAAATTGCAACACTTAAAATTAAGAGTGTCAAAATTTTACAATTGTTTATGCAATAATTATAGGCAATATTGGCAACAAAATGAAGCCGTTGTGCCACGCCAGGGCCACGGGGGAGTGGACGCCGAGTGGACATCGCGGCCGGCCGGGTGCCCGGGTACGGCGTCGTCACGAACATCAACAACGGCGTGCTCGAGTGCGGGCACAGGCCGGACGTCCGAGTGGCCAACCGAATCGAGTTCTACCATAGCTACTGCGACATCCTTGGTGTCAGCTACGGCCCCGACCTGGACTGCTACGCCCAGAGGCCCTTCAACAGTGGGTTGGCGGCACAGTGAAAACTTCTCCAGCGTTGGCCGGTAAAAGAGCTTTGTCACTCCTGTACGTGTGTGATCACCAATAAGTGAGTGAGTGAGAAGTAAATTACTATGTCACTACTATAAGGTTTTTTTTTGAAAAAGATTATTGTTTCTAATGTTAATCCTACACGAATACAGTAAGACAGGATCAAACTTGTAGCAGTCGTACTAGATGCATGTGATATAACGTGGCTCCTAGCTAGAAGGCAAAATCTTGCACAGCCCTTAAACAAATGTGTGGGTGATTGCCTCGTTAGCCACAATAATTGCATTTTAGTTACTACGTACGAACGTACGATGGCAGCACCTACTCCCCATGCTTCAGTCATCACTGGATGGAGCACTCTCGACAGTCACCGAACTGTGGCAACAGTACTTCAAATCAGATGAGCAAAGGGGTGCCCTTCTCACCATGGTCGTCTCCTCGGCAAGGTCGCCGTCCCCAGGGAATTTTTTGAATATGGTGTGCCGTACGTACGGTCCGTACTGAGCTTTTGATATAGAATCCAGAAACGCAAGTCACCCAAACGCCTTAGAACGACTAGCATCCGGACTAATGACCCGATGCTAACATAGTACTGGATGCACATGATATCACGTGGCTACTGGCTAGAGAAGGCAAAATCTGACACATCCCTTAAACAAATGTGTGGGTTCTAATGTTAATCCTACAAAAATACAATAAGACAGGGATCAAACTTGTAGCAGTACAAGTGCACATGATATAACGTGGCTACTGGCTAGAGAGGGCAAAATCTGACAGCCCTTAAACAAACTAGCCTCATAGGCGCGGCGACACGCCGCGTCAGCCACCGTATGTACCGAAGTAAAAGAGACGATAATTCGTGAGGAGTTTTTTAAAAGAATCGAGGGAACATGTGTATTTTCGAAAAAGCTAAAGGGCTTTTTCGTAAAATTCAAGGGCCTGTACGTAACTAAACGAGGACCCGTACGCAATTTAGAAAACCTCGGGCGCTATCCTGCAAAGTGGAGGGGTGTTTTCAAAAAAAAGTGTTTAAAAAACTGGCAGGGACCTTTTCGCGAGGATCAAGGACCTTTACGTAATTTCAAAAATGCAGGGAAAATCGGTCTCCCGACCGTACGAAGAATCGGCGGCCACGCGCCGGCGCGAGCGCGCGCAGGGGCGACGTGGCCGCCCTCTCCTCGCGCGAAACCTTCCGTTCGTAATAGCTTTAGACTAGCCTCATAGGCGCGGCGCCACGCCGCGCCAGGCACCGTGTGTACCGAAGTGAAAGAGGCGATAATTCGTGAGGAGCTGTTAAAAAAATTTAAAAATCGAGGGCACATGTGTATTTTCAAAAAAGTTGAAGGTCTTTTTCGTAAAAAATCGAGGACCTGTACGTAATAAAGGAGGACCCGTACGTAATTTAGAAACCGCGGGGCGCTATCTTGCAAAGTGGAGGGACTTGAAAAAAACTGGTAGGGACCTTTTCGCGAGAACCAAGGACCTTTACGTAATTTCGAGAAAACGCGAGGACTTTTTCGCAAAACTGCTCCCCCGACCGTACGCAAATTCCGCTGCCACGCGCCGGCCGAGGGAGCGCTGGGGGTGACGTGGGCGCGCCTCCGCGCGGAGAGTCCCCAGGTAATATGGCTCGGATGATGTGTGGGGATTGACTCTATCTGGTATGGGTTTATCTCAATCCGAAAGAATGATGGCTCAATAGAAAAATACTCCTACGATTATAACTGCAGTAAGATATAGTAAACGGCGATGTTTAGCACGCTAGTGGCACGCTACAAGCCGTCGCACATATCCCTTTAGGTCGCGCACAGAACAACCGAGCCTCAGCTATACAGTGGGATCTCATCAGGCTTTGCGTCGACCAGGGACTCGACGATGTGGATGTAGCTAGAATGCACCCCAGTCTCCCTGAGTTATAGGAAACATGACCCACCGAACATAAAGAGTAAGTAAGCAACCAGGTGGGATCTCACAACTTGTTGTAGGATCAAGCATAACCAACTAGAGGGGGTGAATAGGAGGTTTAAAAATTTTCTTGACTTTTAATTAATTTCTACAAATTTAATATGGCAAAATTTTAAAGCAATTAAAACCTACACAATTCTAGTAAATTTAGGGCACTACAAGAATAAATCTTTGCAAGAGGCTCTAGCACAAGTAAATAGTCACAATATGTGAAATGTACAAGAGCTGAAAAAGAGATAAAGTGATACCCAATAAACACACGATGTTTTTACCGTGGTGATCGAAAATTTGCAAGTTTCCTCTAGTCCACATTGAGGAAAGTCCAAACGAATTGGACCGGCTCCACGAATTAAGCTTTAGCTCCTCAATCCACTAGTACTAGTCATTCCTTCATTCCGAAGGTGGTGGACTCTAAACCACTCACAAGTCGATGCCGGGCTTCCTCACAACTTTCTTGAAGAAGTCACCGAGCAAACTCCACCAAGTCGTCCAGGTGCCGGCAAACACCAAGAGTAAAATATTACGAGCTTTGCTTGATGACAATCAAGTGCTAAAGGATCAATCTAAAAATGCAATGCACTTGTTTGGCTCAATAACCTCAAATGAATGCACAATGAGAACAATAGGTGTGGAGTGAATACTCTATGCTCAAAGATGTTCAATAGAATCTATTCTAACTGTCCTTGAGCAGGTAGATGGGTGTTTATACCCTTACCAACCAAAACTAGCCGTTACAAGGAAATTCCTGAAAAATTGAGGGCTAGTGGAAGTACCGCAAGCCAATGGCCGGTACTTTCGCACCTATTCTAATGCGACAGTAATGGCTATGTCAGAGCATCTGAATTAGCTGTTGGAAGTCGGTGCGGAACTACCGCCATTGTAAATCCGGAAGATCTGTTAACCGGAAATTTCGAGAAGTTGGTGCGATACTTCCATTCGATCTGAGGCTGAGAGTTGGCGCTCTCTGGAAAAAAAGTTTCCGCTCGGCTTATTCGGAGCTTCTGTGAGTACCGTCTAAGGTTGCGGTACTACTTCTTTATGGTAGTTCCACCGTTGAAACTTCGGTATTTCCGTTTGCCGCAGACTCAGAATCTTCCTGAGGATGCTCTCTGGAAAAAGGCTCCGCTTGGTTTTGCCAGAGCTTTTGGGAAGTAGAAGTACCGCGGTATGCACGCCGGTACTTCCGGTTGTCTGGACAGAGCACGGATCGGTTTCGAGGATGCTCTCTGGAAAAAGGCTCCGCTCGGTTTTTGGAGCTTTCGAGCACCGGAAGTACCGTTTAAGGCTACGGAACCACCGCTCCACGGTAATTCCACTGTTGAAACTCTGGTACTTCCATTTTTCTAGACATAGCACAGAATTGGCTATCAATTTTAATTTTCAATGAATGCATGATCTTATATTGATCCAAATGGCACAAGAATATGCTATGAAGCTACTTGCCATGATCCCTCTTTATAATACAGCATTTAGCCTATAATCCGGTCTTCTATCCTTTCTCCTAAGACCGATAAAAATGAAAAGAGGATCCTAGCCTACATATACCTTTTGCCTTGAGCCACTTTGATCTTCATGTTGATCCTTAGCATACGTCTTGTCATCATTTTAGGGACAAAGCCTTTGAAACACTTAATAAACAAGTCAGTTACATATTCACATAAATTCATTAATTACCAAAACTATTTTTAAGGGTCTAGATGCTTTCACATGTGCAGACGTGTTGTAGGACCAAAGATAGCAACAAAAGAGGGTGGGGTGAATGGTGCCTCAAAATTGTCTCCTAAATATTCACCAATCATTCAATCCAATAGTTATAAAAATATGAAGATTAGGATAGAAAGCCACCACACAATCTAGCAAATCAAAATACTAAAAAACAGTTCAATGAACAGTAATAGCGG